>PVJA010042139.1:0-17436 GCA_004027025.1 Myocastor coypus | reverse complement strand
GGGGGGGGGTTCACAATAATGTAGACCTGGATGCCTGTGTGTCCTGCTGGATGGAGGAGATACTAGGGATGCGGTTCCCTCTCTTATGACATAGGAAGTCAATATTTTCCTCCTCTTTTGCACATTTTCCATGAAGCTATATTACTGTACATGTATTTCTATTATATAAATTAAAATATTCACAACAATAAAAATTACAATGTTTACCTGCAGAGTCAGGTGTGGAAGAATGCAAAATGGCTTTCTGTACACTGGAGAGTAAGAAGATCCAGTCAAAAGTCGAAGACCCCAAGTCTCTGGTGAGTCTATGTCTGCCTTGGAAGGCCTCAAAATTCTGCCATGGAAAGATGAAGAGTCTTCACTGAAAGCCTGAATAGAAACATCCAAAGGTGATAGCAAAGATTAGAGTTCCTGTGAATAAGCAAAAGGGAGACTTCCCTCTTCTTTCCCTTTTTATTCCATGCAGCCTACAAGCCTATTGGTTGGTGCCACCCACAACCAGTGTTGGTCTTGCTTCTTCAGTAAGTTAGTCATCCAGACACACTCAAAATACTAACACAGTCTGCTAGGTGTCTCCTACTCAAGTTGACACGACAATTAAATATCACATGAAGAGTTCTCCATAAACTCAGTAACTATACTTAAAAAAAATACTGTTAACAGTTGCTATTAAAAATCAGACAATTTTGTGTCTCTGAACTTTTTATTAGGTGTGATAACATGCAAATATGTCTCTGAAACACAGAAATTGAGATAAGTTGATAATTTGATATTTCAATTTGGAGGCTATTCAGAATCCATAAGGAAAGATAAACTTGAGTCTTTTGTAGGAGAATGGATGTAACTTAAGACCACAGTGTTAAGTGAAATGAATCAGACATGCAGCTTAAATATCACATAATTTCCCTCAAAGGAGAAATTCAAGTTAAAAATAAAAAATAAAAAATTACGGGAAATAGGGAGATAGGCCTTCCTCAAATGAGGGGAAGGAAGGGAGGGAGAGGGAAGAGGGAAAACGATGCCAAAAGGATCTGAGATTAAGTTATGTATGTGTACAACTCCATACAAGGACTGTAAACATGTACTGCAACCAGGCACTAATAATAATTCTTTTTTAAATTTAGTTTTTCAGGTACCAGAGGAACAATAGAGGGCAGAAGAGAGACACTGAATGAGGAGGCAGGAAGTCTACTGGAGTAGACACTGTTTACTTATATTCCTTCCCTTTTCTCACAATGGCTTCATATCCATGTTCTTGGTCAAATTAATCTTCTACTTTTGTCAGTTTTGCTATGGCTACAATCACAAGACCTTACTCTTAGTGCATAGTGCATAGTTCCAGCTGGGCTTACTGGATCCGTTCCCTGACATTTCACCCTGAAGTCTGAAAAGAAAAAAAAAGATTTCTTTTTTAATTCTTTGGTTTGTCAGTATGCAGCTTAGATATATTAGTGTGGAGATAAGGGATTTCCAGGGACTTTGACTTTGTGTACTAAGAAATCATAGGACTTCTGCAGTCTTGATTAAATAAACCGACAAATCAGCTCCAAAGTACCTCAGTTGCTGCTTATCTTCATGTTGCTGAAGAGAAGTTTTCAGGGAATGAGAACTTCCGTTTTGTGAAAAATACTTTAGTGGGCATCTGGTTGTGAAAAAGTAAATTTAAAATCATTTAAAAGCTGCTTTTTATTGTGACCAGAGCCACAATCTCATCTAGGTTTAAATAATTTGATTATTAAAATGGAGGAGTTTCACTACTCTTCAGTAGAAAAGAAAAGTTGAGGTCCTAATGCAATGAGACCCTGAAAAGAAACTGTAAAGGATTCCACAAGCTGACAACGGCCCAGGAGCTGGCCACTAGAGGACACTGCTGTGGAGTTCACAAACCTATATTCAGTATTACTGTTTTAGTTTCATAGGGCTTCTGTTGCCAAATTGCCACAAACTGGGTGATTTAAATAACAGAGATAAATTTTCTCTCGGTGTTGAAAGCCAGAAGCCTGAATTCATAGTGTCTTTCTTCCTGAGGCTAGAGAGGAAAACCCTTAGCTTGCCTCTGTAAGACACAAACCAGGACTTTACTTACTTACTTACTTAATTTATTTATTTTTAAGAAAGCCAAGAGTCAGAATCAAGTCGTGGCATAAAGCAAGATTAGGACAATGGGGGTGCAGAACACACTCTGATCCTCAGAGAACAATAGGAGATCCATACAGCCTGGGTCTTATGTGACTTTTCCATTATTATTTTTATTCTATTAGTGAATACTAATTATACAGATGGATGGACTTGACTGTGGCATTTCTATATATCCATATATCATGCTTCAATCATATTCGCGCCCCCCCCCACTACCTTCTCTTACCTTCCGCTCACCCATCTCCTTAAGTATGTTAAAGTTGAAAAACAGTTTTACATTTAAAAAGTTATAAGCCCAGGCAGGGAAGATAGTTCAGTGTCTTAAGTTCCTGCCTGGAAAGCTCAAGGTCCAGAGTTCAATCCCTGGTTGAGGCTGAGGCAAGAGGAACACAAGTTCAAGCCCAACCTAGACAACTTATTGACTCCAGATGACCCTGTCTCTAAGACATGGGGCTGGAGACACAGCTCAGTATGAAGGCCCTAGTACCACAAAATAAACCAACAAATAAATAAATATGTATAAATTGTCTATCCTCTAGCATAGAATTTACCTTTCAGATAAACACTTTAGGAAGGCATTTTTGTGGACAATTTTAACAAAGCAGATATAAAATAGACTTTGTCCTGCACAAATGGAGAGCTTCTAACTGCTGTACATGATACACTGCCCTTTATTGAAGTTACATTTTCTGATAGGCTTTGCTGAGCTTTTCATTGTCTGTCCACATGCTGTGAAGGGTAGTAACACATCTGTATTTATTGCCTATATTTAGCATATGGATAGTAGCAGACACTCTGGAAATTTTCTTTTTTTTAAACTTTTGTTTGTTTATTTTTATGGCCAGCTCAGCCTGCCCTGAGGGCAGGGCTGGTGCAGCATGTAGTGCCGGGATCGAACTGCGGGTCCCTGCAGCCTCCCAATCTTTCCTAAGCAGGCGCTTTAGACCACTGAGCCATCCTTCTGAGCCCCTGGAAATTGTTTTTGATGTTAGTCTTTTTTTTTTTTAAAATGAAGGATTGAACTCAGGACCCTGTGATTGCCAAGCAGGCACTTATGCCACTGAACTTTCTCCCCAGTCCTTTCATGTTATTCTTGCTTAAGTCATTTTTTTTTTTAAAGTCAGCTTTTGTTCCTGCCTTTTTCTTTTTAAATTATTATTATATTTTATTTTTTCTTGTTTCAGAACTTTTGTTTGTTTTTATTTATTTTTATGGCTGGCTCAGCCTGCCCTCAGGGCAGGGCTGGCACAGCATGTGGTGCCGGGGATGGAACTGCGGTCCCTTGCAGCCTCCCAAGCTTTCCTAAGCAGGGGCTTTAGACCACTGAGCCATCCTGCCAGGCCCCTGTTCCTGCCTTTTTCCTCTCAGTCTTTGCCCGAGGCCTAGACACTGGCTCCTGAGCTGTTTCTAACCAAATGTTCTTAGCTTTTCATAAACCTGTCAACATACCTGTTTGGATTTGACTTATTCCTGGTTTCCAGTCAGGTTCCACAGACCATTCAGCCCTTGACGATCCCAAGCTTTTATCCTTGGGTCTTCCTGGCGCTAGTGCCATTGCTCTCAATGGGTCTCAAGGATCTTTGAAATTCTGTTACTCACAAATTCAGGCCTCAGTTTACATTTTGGGTTAACCAAGCCTGACCTACTGTAGAGTTTTGGGTCTAGGGAAGGAAGACAACTACGTCATGACCTCACTTTTCAGTGGCACTGAGGAAGTAGATTGTCAGAATAAGACTTGTAACATAAATGCACAGTGGCCAAAGGCACCACAAGAGATCTTCCTTTTACCTCAAAATTGGAAAGGCTGAACTCATAGTTGAGGGGGAAAAAAGTGTGAAATACCCATGCTTTCAGTTTAAAGAAACAGGAGCTGGCCAGTTTCCTACAAAACTTTCTAAGTGTTTCTTTTCAGCAAATACAGCATAACAATCCCATCTTCCACTGGGTTAATTTGTGTAAAAGGATCAGAAACCTAATTTCTGAGGACATATCCTACCAAGTCACTTGCATTGATGTTATAGGCAGTTGATTAAGATCTGGGTAAGTAAATTGCTGTACACACACACAATGAAATACTGTACATGTAAAGAAAGAATGAGACAGCGATGTACTGATAGGAAACATTTCCAATACATAATTTCAAATGAAAAAAATGTTTTCCAACAGCATGTGTATAAATAGCTTGTTGTGTAAAAAGTTGTAAAATAAGAACATGTATTAATTTTGCTTCCATATGTATTGAGAATCTCTCAAAGGATGCACAGAACTGATAACAGTGGTTACCTAAGAGTAAGGAAAGGTGTGTGAGCAGATAAAGGGCAAACAGTGTTGATACATACTTTTCAGTTCTATTTTGAATTATGTGAATGTATTTCACATTTTAAAAATTGATCCACCTTAAAAATGGGAAATAAGAAAATTGCCATGCACAGACACTGAAAAATCTCCAAGGCATTACTGAATGACAATAGGAGAATGTGTAGCACATAATTTATGTAAACATGTGTGGTGGTTATTTGACAAATTGTCAACTTGAGTGGGGAGCACCCAGCTGAATTGAGTCAGCATTGATTCTGGGGATGGAAGGCCCACTTAGGGAATCTTGTTGTTGGAACTGTATAAAAGGAGAGAGGGAGGGAAGGATTTCAGCTGATCTTCCTTGGAAGAGCTTCATTCTGGCTGCTTTTCTTTGGAGAGGCTTCAGCTGTTCTCTTGGGCTGAGCTCCGGTCTGTGCGTTCGCCAAGGATGGCTGCTGTTCTCATTGGAGGCTCTGGTCTTCACATTCATCTTGAGTGTTACCTCCTGGCTGTGGGAGCAGGTTCTTCACCTTCCAGCATTGGCCTTGCAGTTCCACTGGCATGGACTTTCTAGGCTCCAGTAACAGCCTTTGAGCTTTCCCACTCAGACCCTTAACTCTTGCATCACAGATTCCTCAGCCTCCTGACACAGACCCCAAAGCCTGTATTTGCCACAGGCTCCAAGCCTTCAGATCTTTGGCTTATGGGTACATCTCTTGCACTCTCCTATATTTGACTCTGTGGGCTTATAGTGTAAGCATCTTGCAAATTTCTGAGTCCTACATTAAATCTGACTATCTTGCAAATACTGATCACAACAACACATATACATGTGTATGTTGTGTATGTGTGGTGTGTATATGTGTATGTATGTTATTTTTAATAATAGACTTTCTTTGGCAGAACATACAGCAACTTCTTTGCCCATGTAGACTCATGTTTGTATTCTTTTTTTAAGATTTATTTATTTATTTATTGTTTCACAACCTTTGCTTGTTTATTCACTCATTTTTATGGCCGGCTCAGCCCGCCCCGAGGGCAGGGCTGGCGCAGCATGTGGTGCCCGGGATCGAACCACGGTCCCTGAAGCCACCCAAGCTTTCCCAAGCAGGCGCTCTAGACCACTGAGCCATTCCGCCGGGCCCTCATGTTTGTATTTTAAGTAGAAAGAATTTTAGTTCATCTGTCGCCAACAACCTCTTTTCTGTCTCTGCTTGTACTCTTAGACTCAATCTTTATTTTCTGTTTCATTTTAGGTAGTTTCTTTTGCCTCATCTTCAGGTATATTCATACAATAGCTACTTTTTAATTTTTTCAGTGACTTTTTTATTTTCAACATATTTTTCTCTAAAAAAATTCTTTTGTTTTTTCCTCAAGGCGTTCATGTTTTTCATTTATCACATTATGTTCACACATTCTTTTAAACTGTTGAGGATATTTATATTATTTCTAGTACTTGTTTTACAAGTTTCTCATCTAAATCTGTCATTTGCCATTTCTAGGTCTTTTTTTTTTTTTTCTTTTTTGAGACAGGATCTCACTATGCAGTTCAGGCTGGCCTTGAGCTCACGTTTGTAACCCAGGCTGGTCTGAAACTCACACTGATCCTCCTGCCTCAGCCTCTCACATGTTGTGATTATGGTCATGCGCCACCATACCCGGCTCTAGGTCTGTTTTTAATTACCTGATTTTTTTTTCCTCTGCAATATAGATCACATTTTCGTGTGTCTTCATGTGTCTAGTAATTTTTACTGGATGATGGACTTGAATCTCATACTACCAAGTGCTGAATAGTATAGATTCCTTTGAAATCGTTGGACTTTGTTCTGGCAGGAAGTTATTTGCAAATTTGCTTTTCCTAGGCTTGCTTTTAAGTTTTGTTGTTGTTTTAGAATATACTTTTCCGCTAGACCGAGATTGGTCCCATTCCTAGAATTTCACCTATGTGAGGTCTACTGAATTCCTCATAAGTCTGCCCACTCTAACTTGTGGGAACCAGACCCTGTTTGAATTCTGTGTGAGCTTTGGGAAGTATTTGGCTCACATTCTCTCAGGAATTATTTATTTATGGTTCTTTGTCTAGCCTCATGGAGTTTTCCTCTCTGTAAACACAAATTAACAGTCAGCTACAGTCTCAAAATATTTTCTGAGCAGATTTCTGTATCCCTTTCCTGTAAAGATTTCTCTATCCATTATTTATGATCTCTATGTCTACTCAACAAAACTGCTAGTTTCCGTTTGGTTTCACCTTTCCTGAACAACTTTCAAAAAACTGCCTTTAGGAGGAAAATCACAGCAAGCATAGGATTCTTTTTACTTATTTTCTTCTCTTGGATATTGTGGTGCTATATTAATCAGTATCTGAGAAATGGTTGTTTCAGTTTTGTCTATTTATCCAGATTTTTTGGAAGGTTGGTAAAGGAGAGTACATACCTAAAGTGGCTTTTTCATCAGTGGTAATCTTACATTCATTCATTCTTTATTTATTTAATGTTTTTGTGGAACTGGGGATTGAACTTAGGTCCTTTCACATGCCAGGCAAGTGCTTATTCTACTGAGATATTTCCCCAGCCCCAGTAATGTTATATGCAAGCTTACATTCAAGTTTCTTCTCATGGATTACACCTATACGTATAGTCTACTTTTGAGATAGAGAAAAAATAGGACCATGATAGCTGATGCTGAATCACAGTTAAGTTTTCTAACCAGATAGTAAGAGTTTAGCTTATAGTAAATTTGACAAAATTTATCTTTAAAATCAACTACATTCTGCCTCCAAATATTTTAGCCTTAGGTTCCTACTGTCTTTATGCTTCTATGTAAATCTTTTTCTCAAAAAGTCTAAAATGTTTCAGAAGTGATCAAGCCTTAATGGAAGGAAATGAAACCCTAGAGCTGATAAATTTAAGCAGATGGTGGAAACTTTGAGGCAGTCAGGAGAGCCATCTGGTGGGATATTTCCACATAGTTGCCTACTTCTATTACCAAGAAGTAGTGCTGAAGTCAAGCAAGTTAATTCCTTTCCCATCTTTTTTTCTGTGTCAGATAAAAACACACCTTTGGATGAACTGAAAGTTTTAGTTTTTCTCAGTAGGAGTTCAAGTACTTGAATTTCACAAGGATTTGTGAATTGCGTAAGTTTTGTCTTATGATCTATCTTCATGAAGAGCTTATGACATCCAACTTTCTGAATGACACTGTACAAAGCTCTGGGAAGGGGAGGGGGACAGGAGGGAGGCAGATGAGAGAGAGAGAGAGAGAGAGAGAGAGAGAGAGCAAGAGCCTAACGTTCTGTTCTTGTCAGAAGTTCATTGAAGCAACTCTGTAAATGTCATGCCAGTGTCCATGTGGGACTAATCAGGGACACTTGCACCATACAGTATTGCATTACCTGAACAAATAGTCTCTCAGAACTGCAGAATTTAGCTAACTGTTTGAACTAGACTGTGGGTTTAAATTATCTTTTTCTCCATATGGAACCAAGGCTTAAATTAGGCAGTTCGTATCTAGGCAAGTTATAGCTTCAGGAACACATGGCCAGATAATAAGTGTGTGAAAATGAGCCTGATATAAGCCATTTGCTTATTGAAATTGTATCCGTTCTTCAAGGCTAAGCTTAAATATCACTTCCTCTGGAAAACTATGATGACTGGTTTTAAGTGTCAACTGGGTTAGGGCATGGTACTGAGTTATTTAAGGAGGCACTAATCCAGATGTTGTGAAGGTATTTTTGTAGACGTGGTTAACATCTATGATTAGCAGACCTCCAATAAATTTTGCCCTCAATAATTCCAGTAGGCTTCATCAAATCACTGAAAGACCTTAAGTGAAAAATAAATTGAGGTTTACAGAAGAAGAAATTTTGTTTCAAACCTGCAGCATTAACTCCTGTCTGAGTTGCATGCCTGCCTGATTGCCTGCCCGCCCAATAGATATCAGACTTGCCAGCCTCCACATTGAATGAGCCAATTTCCCAAAATAAGTCTGTCTGTACATGTATACATATATGTGTAGATATATGTATTCATATATATCCCTTTTGGCAAACTCTGAGGAAGGCAAAATCCTTTTCTGACATCTCTAGCCCAAAGTGATTTCCCTTTCTTCTGCCTTAGCACTTACCATGCACTACCTTTGTTTCTATGATTTCATGTCTTCTATCCTCAAATATTTATGGCATATTTTTAACTCACTCATAGTTGTTAGAGGACAGACTAAGTTGCTATAATTAAGAGGCTCCAAAGTACAGTGGCTTAAAAAAATAAATTTGTTTCTCAACATTTGGGGTGGTGTGAAGTCCAGGCTAAGAGGGTGGCTTTGTTCCACATCGTCAAAAAGCAAGCCAGGATCCATGTTGTTGTATTACTACCTTCAAAAGTGTCGTCTTCATATGATAAGAGTCAGAAGTTGGGATCTAGGTAGTTGAGGGAGACAAATTTCTAAGGCTCTGCTATGTCCATGCTCACTGAACTACTGCCAGGTCTCCATACACATCTTTCAATACATGTGGCAAGGCACCTGGCAAAGTATTTGAAAAGTACTGACATTGCTTCATCTTCTACCAACAATACTGCAATTGTTATTTATCTTTCTGCCACAGAATTTGCCAACTCCAATGCATTGCACATATTATTGCATATGAACTATGATTCTTGTTTTTTCCTCTCATTCTCAAGCACCATGGAGCAGCAGGTTTATTCTAAGGGAAAATTGTTGGTAGTTACTAAGAACAAGTTTAGGAAATCCTCAGACTAACGAAGGATCAGCACAATAAGTAAAAGCACTGAACAGAATCCTCATGTCACCTTCTTGCTGTTTTACTCATAGGAGCATCAAACTTTGTTGTTTTCTAGTCTTCTCCCTAAGAGCCATGCAAGAGACATGCAGGTTATGTAAATTAAGGATAGGGCACAATAGAAAACAATAGTTTTATGACTTTTTTTTTTGGTGGGACCAGGGCTCAAACTCATGACTTTGCACTTGCCGGGCAGGCACTTATGCCACGGAGCTATCTCTCCCCTGCCATTTTTTTGTACTAGGGATTGAACTTGGGACTTTGTGTTTGCCAGGTAGGCACTTATGCTGCTCGGCTATATTCCTGGCCCCTAAAAGTTTTAAATTTGCTGGAAAAGGTAAATCTTGAAGAGGTTACAAGAGATATCTCTCTTATTCAAAATGATTTTCAGTGGAAGAAAGTCATTCCTTAAACTTTCCATTCCTTAAGGCAGAGGTTCTCAAAAATATGCTTAGCCACTAGACAGCAACATAAGCATCATGGGAGAACTTTTATTTTTTTTCTTTAATTAATTTTTATTTTCTAAACCATTATTTTTTAAAACAATTTAAAAATTTCTAGCAAAAATGAATGACAAATTGAGCAATATGAGAATTTGGTGTGGTCTATGATGGGTTTTCCACAGAGAAACAGGCAGGAGGAAAAAAGGAAAGGGGCTTTATTATCTTAGAAGATAGAGAGAATTTGAGGTGGATAAAGAATTCTCTGGATGGGAACAAAGGAAGGCTGAGGCTTTTATAGCCTTTCGCCAGGGTGGGACTTGAAAGGTATACTTAAATATAACTGAGGAGCTGATTGGGGCCTTCCCTGAGGTGGTGGGACAGATGAAAGGAAATTGTAACCTGGGCTGAATTGGAGAAAAAGAGGGGAGGTGGTCTTTGAGAAGACAAGCTGTTATTTTAAGGGCTTTAGTCATATTAGATGACCACCATAATGATTCAGCAATTTATACTAGGGCCAGAAGCTATCATTCCAAGGGAGAACTTTCAGAACATAAATTATCTTTTAAAATATATGTATTTGGTACAGAGTTTTGAAATGCAGCTCAGACTCATAGTAATCCTACTGTTTCAGCCTCCCCAGTGCTGGGATTACACACATGCGTCTCCATGCCTGGTTTCTAGAACATAAATTCTTGAGCCTCAATATAGATCAACTGAATCATAAGCACAGGAAGAAGGTCCTAAAAATATGTATTCTAACAAGTCCTCCAAGGTTCTGACCCAAGCTGAGCCTGAGCAAATCTGACATCGCCTTTTGCGAAGGTCTTGGAGACAGCATCTCAACTGGTTATCCTAATGCCTTTTTCCAGGTTTGTAGAAGCAATCTCTTCCTGTTGCAGTTTTCTAAAAACGGAATGCTTCAGCAATTCTCTCTGGATCACATCCACTGGGATCCTCTCTTTCCCTCTCTCATCTCCCTTGATTATCATTCCTGAGCTCGTTTCAGACTTGGCTTGGGCTAAATCTTCTGTATTTGTTTGTCTAATCTCTTTGTTCTGTGAAGCAACCTCTTTCCTGGACCTTGTCTCTGTTACCTTTCCTCCCAATTCTGCATTAGTTATTGTTTTAGCTCCACCCTATACCTTCTAGAAAAGGAAGCCAGAGGCCAAAGTAGTTCTCCCTTTTTCCCTTCAAATTACTAGGCTAGCTTTTAGAGAAATGACATTTGTCCAATGATGAACATAAGAGCAAATGGCAAATAATTCTGTAAAAATGTTTGGCAATTCCTCAGAAAATCAAATAGAATTGTCATATGACCCAACAATTCCACTCCTAAGTATATTTAAGCAAATTAGTTTAAAATGTATTAGCTCATAAAAACTTTTATGTAGAGATTCACAGCAGCACTCATCATACCAAATAAAAGGTGGGGAAAAACTTACTGTCCAGCAACTGATGAGTAAATAAGATGTGACCTAAGAATATACTGGAATATTGGCAAGCCCCAAAATGAGGTACTGTTACATCTTGCAACGTGGAAGTCTTGGAAACAAATGCAAAGTGAAAGAAATTAGACATGAAAGACCACATATTATATGGTCCCATTATAAAGCAATATCCAAAATAGACAAATCCATAAATATGTAAATAAACTAGTAATTGCCAAGGGATGAAGGAGGAGAGAATAGGAACTCATTACTAATAGGTACAGGTTTTTTTTTTTTTGAGGGATTAATGAAAATGTTTAAGAATTAGTTAATGGTGATAGCTATATAACATAGTAAATACATCAAAGTATATACCTTGAAGTGGTAAATTTATGTTCTATGGAATAGATCTCAATGTTTTTATCTCAATTTTTAAAATGCTGTAGGAGAAAAAGTTTTAAGTAACATTTGGATGCCAAGCACCAACTAGTTTCTAGCAATTACCAAACAGAAATCTATATAAAAATAACTTGAGATTTTTTAGTTGATGGTACTTAAATGAAACAACTTTTCAATCTTACTGCTGAGAAAGCTAATGTAATTTTGATTTCAATTGAAACTATTCTAATTAAAAGAGAGATAAACATTCTTTTTGCTGTTAATCAGAATAGGTCATTTCTAGGGACATGGGTTTAATTCAGGAAGGTAAGATAAAATTAAGCAATAAAAAGAGAGAAAGTGGGCCAGGGAGATGGCTCAGTGGTCTAAGTGCCTGCCTAGCAAGTGCAAGGACCCAGGTACAATCCCTAGTACCACATACTATGCCAGCCACTGAAACTAGGCATGATGCACACCTGTAATCTCAGTGCCGGGGAGGCTGAAGCAGGAGGATCACTACAAGTCCAAGGGCATAGCAAGACCCTGTATCAAATGCATAAATTAAAAAAAGAGAGAAAGTACAATTCAACATAATAAATAAGTCTCAAAAGTTTTATGCTAATGAAAGAAGCTACACGAAAGACTGCATATTTTTTTTCCATTTATACAACATTCTAGAAAAGAAAGTTATAGAAACAGAATTGAGAATGGTGGTCACAAGTTGTTGAATGATGTGATTGACTGGGAAAAGGCACAATAGTCAATGTGATGCAAAAGACTTGATTGTGGTCAACTCACAGAAGCATATACTTTAAAAGATTATGGGGAGATATCTCAGTAGAATAAGCACTTGCCTGGCAAGTGCAAGGGCCTGAGTTCAATTCCTGGTTCTACAAAAGAAAAAAAAGGATTAAAGGATTTGTTTTACTGTGTATAAATAATGCTTTGATAAGAAAAGAATACAGACAAGTTGGTCTTTAAGGTAACCACCTAGATTGGCCAGCACTTTCTCAGTCTCAGCAAATCACATTCCTAGAAAATCCCTAAGGAAATTGGAGTGGTCCAACTAGTGGCTTAAAGCTATGTGTAATGAGAAGAATTTAGGAGAACAAGATGAAAGGATTATGAGGTTTTTCCCAAAGTGGCAGAGCAGTGAGTGCCAGAAACTTCTCCAAGTGTCTATAGTCTGGAAAATAATAGCTGGGAGACAAATCAAAGTATGTGGAAGTTACCCAGAACTCATAATGGAACTGACAAAGGAGAAAAAATAGGATTGGATGATATAGAAACAACCCATTATATCACAGAGGAGAGACTTGCAGGGCCACTACATTGACAGTAGCTGGTACACCAGCTGGGAAACGAAGAGAAACTAAAATACTTTTGCTTCTGATCCAGGGAACTGCATCAGGATGGACAGAATCATCTGCCGTGGGAAACAGCAGGGAGAGCTTAGGACTCTGCTTCCAGAACAGCCTTGCACAGTTGCTAGTTGGTGAGCAACTTTGGTACAAGTGCCTGCAGACGCAGTCCCAGAGCAGAGATACCACTGTAGGGAAGGGCCGGGTGAACCCAGGTCTCAGCTCCTTAGCTGCTTCACACTGCTAAACTGTCACAGTGGGTATGAGAAAGACAATCATAGAAGACTGTTGGCAGTTGGACAGCAGGCTAGGGAGAGTCCTACAGAGAGGCAGGGGCTGGTGGAACACAGATCTGGCTCCTGCCATCAAAGGCCATGTTTTAGTTACTTTTTACTCATTGCTAGGACAAATATCCAACACCCAAAATGAAGGAAGGAAAGGTCTATTTAGCTCACAGTTACTGGAGATTTCAGTCCATACTTGGCTGGATCCAAAGCAGAGCGGCACAATGCAGAGGCCAGCAGTTCATGGCGGCAGAACAGCAGCAAAATGGTGGCAGAGGCACTCAACCCATCAGGGCAGCAGAGCAACAGTGTGAGCCTGTCCCTCTGTCTCTCTTTAAATTACATCAGGCTCTCTGCCTTAGGCTATCTGCCTCAGGCCATACCTATAATTCCCAGCAGTACTCAGACCATAATCTCATCAGTACTAAAACACATAATCCCAGGGGATCAAGGATCAAGTCTCAAACTCTAGAAGTCCCCGCCCCATGATTGCATGAGGCTTTGGGGAGACAACTAGACATAAACTATAACAGGCCAGGTTTAGCTTGAATTACAAAGGACCTATCACTCTGGTCTTCTAATTATGCATTGCTTCTAATGTCATATCCATTATTGCTATACTGTCTCTCAAATAACTATTTGCTTAAAAATATAAAAGAAAGAAGATAATAGGATATGAGACAATGAAAAAAGTCCATAGAATTGTAATGCTACAATTTTGTAAATGGTTAAGTTAAAAAATATCTATGTAACAATGTTTATTTGTTCTTCTTCTTCTTTTTTTTTTTTTACATTCGACAGGGGTTTTATAGTTTACAGTATCAACAATTGAGGGAACATATCTATTCGTGTTATGTCTAAGGCATTTGTTGATATCCAGAAAGGTAGTGATGTTAAGCTCAAGTGCCTAAGTTATAGGGAATAATATCATTAAGCTTCTCTTTTGGAGGGTTAACAAGTTAAATTGGCAATCCAAATATTAGAAAAAAAGAAGGGATACAAGTATAGTCAATATTTTAGCTTTAGCCCTTCAAGGTCAGTGAGAACAGAGGACATAAAAGAACCTATACTGTAATGGTATATAACTCAGTGGAATCCCAAATTTCCTGTTCAAGGAGATTATGGGGCCTCAAAGGAAAGCAATCGATGATGCACAGTGTGCCTAAGAAGAGTCACCTAGAGAGAAAACATTCTCTCAGGCTTCCACAAAGAGCAAAATGGTCAAGCAATGGCTGTGATTCATCCAGGTGGCTGACACTGACAAAAGTTTTGCAAACCACAGCACATGGTTCCAGCATAAACCCCAAAGGGACATGACTGACATTGTCAAATACAAGTTACATATTTTTTGTAACATAGGTCTTGCTTTATCTTGGTCTTAACCATCCAGCAGAAAAGTCTAACCGCAAGGTATAAAAAGGAAAGCCATATTAATATGTTGAGTTGTAAAAGGCTCAAGTCAACAGCTTCTGATAATGCCAGATGAGCTGATGATCTATTATTATTATGGACTATTTGACTAAGTATACAGCTACTTTTTCCTTGTGCAGTGAAAACAAAGATCTGTACTAATGATGTTTAGACAAGAATCATGTCTGCATCTTTTACTCTGAACAACTATGACGAAGACAACATTATGCAAGTGTATTAGCTATCGTAAAATATAACAATAGTAATAAAAATAAGTTAAAAAATAACAAAAACAAAGAATCAGAAGCCCACATGAGTGTTGCATTCTCACTGTAATAGCTCTTTGCATCTAGCACCATTCTGGGGGTAGACTGCCACCGTAGACATTTCCCTGTTATCACTTTCTAGATATCTAACTTATCCTTACCATCATTAGGATCTTTTGCCCTCCTCTCGTTTCCTCCTGCACCTACCACAGAGCCAAGGAATTAAGAAAAGGGAAGAAAGGGAGGGGAAAAATCTCTTTTTTTTCATTTTTTTCTCTTTTCATTCCCCCTCTGGAATTATCCAGTCTTATCTCCCTGGGCTTTAGATAATTGATTCCATAAAATTACTATAGAATTCTAGTTTTTCACCATTACAGAAGACACAGGCATTGTGTTTATTGCACATTAACTCTGGGCCAAGGCCTGAGTTGTTAAGATGCCTACACTATGACTATGGATTTATCCTCTAGATAGAGGGAGACCAAAACAGGCTCGATAGTAGGTTATTTCTCAACCAGCCCTGATAAATACCACTTAATGGATTAGACTGATTGCATAGCCATGGTCCTGACTCAGATGGCAATTTCATGCCGGTGAACCTTTCTGCTGAATCTACTCTCATACCCAGAGAGAGGGACAGAAAGAGTTCCTAGCCCCAAAATTCAGGCTGGAACAGACTCTGTGTGACCACTTGGCAGGAAGAAGTTCTTGAGTCTGAATTAGCTTCAGTGTTGTGGTAAAGGGATAGACGAGTAAGAAGCAATTGGTAACCACAAATACAATGTCTCAGTGGAATATTTAATCTGTGTTTCCATTTGACATCTTATAAGTGTATAAGATGCATATTGTGTATTTCTTCATTTATTTAGTAATGTAAAGTTACATTATGTTCTTCTATGGTTTGTTGTGTCTATTGGATTATTTCTTTCATGCATTTGTTCTCTCTCTCTCTCTCTCTCTCTCTCTCTCTCTCTCTTTCTCTCTCTCTCCCTCTCTCTCTCTCTCCAGTACCAAGGATTGAACTCAAGAAGACCCTGCATTTGCCAGGCAAGTGTTTATTCTACTGAGCTATCTCCCAGGCCCTGTGTATTTGTTCTTTCATAGGCAAAGACTTAATAGTTGTCTAGGTTCCATATCTCAAACCCGCTGTTTAATTTCTTCACCTCAAATCCCTAAGACAATTTTGCTAACATACTTCTTTTTTTTTCTACACATAAACATTCCCAAGCCAGGTGTGGTGGCGCACGCCTGTAATCCTAGCACTTGGAAGGCTGAGGCAGGAGGATCAATGTGACTTCAAGACCAGCCTGGGCTACAAAAGTGAGCTCAAGGCCAGCCTGAACTGCATAGTGAGCCCCTGTCTCAAAAGGACAAAAAAAAAAAAAAAAATCCTCCCCATGTTTTTAGATTTCCCATTCTTAGTTCCCTCACAGTCACACTACTCTTGTATGTTATTACTAAATCTTCCCTCTCCCAAACCTTTGGCACTTCCATATCTAGCTTATTGTGCTCCCATCAGCAATTTCTGACAAGCACATAGCTTTATTCAATCACAAAGTAACCTCCTTTCTCCCATATTTCACACTTGCTCCTGATGCCAGAAGAAAAAAAACTGATCTAGGGTGGATGATCTCCAATACGGAACCTCCAAATGATGTAGGGAAAACCAATCCCCAACCTGAAAAGTACCAGGGATGAGTTCGTGTTCTCTATAACCGAAGAATGAATTTTAGGAACAAACAGAGATAATGAGCAGAACATATTTATTGAGAGAAAGAAAGCTCCTGTCCAAGAGAGGGACAGGAGGGGGTCCCGAGTGGGTATTCCCAGAAGCTGTCTCTTCCAGGGACTTTTATAGAGGAGAAGACATGGGAACTCACTTAGGTGGGTATGAGGTGGGACAAAGACTGCAATCAACCAATGAGATTACAAGCACCATTGCTCAGGTAAAATTGATTAACATCAGGAGCCAATGGGAAAGCTCATGACTCTTTCTGGGGTCTTTTAAGGTGATCGATACCTACTTAGAGTATCAATCCCTGATGCCCATCTCTAGGGAAGTATGTAGTTGCTTCTGCTTACTCTTGTCTTGAGATCTGGCCCATGGCAGAGGAGTGTCTGTTTCTAGTAGCAAAGTCACCTTGCCTTCCATGTTGTCCTTGAGGGCCTGGCCCTGTCTGACTGCCTGTAATATTTCTAACTCAGCTGCTTAGAACATTCCCCCCTCTGAAGAAGTAACCCAAACGGCTGTGAGGGAACCATGGACAATGACTACTCTGGCTGCTTCAGGCTGAAAGGGGTCATAGTTGTGAACCAGCAGTCAGAGATACTCTCCAGAGGTCCCATGTAAAGGCCTTCAATAGACACCAGGAATTTTTATCTTCAGTAAACATGTAGCTTTGAATCTGGAGGAGACAAACCAAAGAAACTATTAAACATACACAGGCCAAATAACATCAGCAGAATAATTACTAAATTTTTTAAAAAGTGCAATTTTGAGCTGGCCAGATAGCTCAGCAGATTAAAGCACCCAATTAGGCAGAACACACCAGCTGGGTTCAATCCCCAGTGTGCCATACAATAACACCCCCAGGCCCGCCTGCTCTGAGACTGCAATTGAGACTGGGTGTGGTAG
>PVJA010042137.1:0-17490 GCA_004027025.1 Myocastor coypus | reverse complement strand
CCCCAAAGCCTCATGGAGTCATTGGGCGGGGACTGCTAGAGTTTGAGACTTGATCCATGATCCCTGGGATTATAGGTTTTAGTACTGATGGGATTATGGGTGGAAGTACTTCCGGGATTATGGGTGTAGTCTAGGGTGGGAGCTAAGGCGGAGAGCCTGAATGTAATATAAAGAGAGACAGAGAGACAGACTGGAGCTCGAGCTGGTGCTGCTGCTCTGCTGCCCTGTTTGGTTGGCTGCCTCTGCCACCATTTTGTTGCTGTTCCGCCACCATGAACTGGATGCTCTCTGCTCTGTTCCACTCAGCCTTGGGCCAGCCGAATATGGACTGAAACTTTCACAAACTGTGAGCTAAGTAAACCTTTCCTTCCTTCATTTTGAGTGTTGGGTATTTGTTCCAGCAACGAGCAAAAAGTAACTAATACACTCTCTTAGGTGGATTCTATCCTCTTTACAGGATCCAAGAAAAGCTAGCATCTTGCTATGGGTCCTTCCAACTCTGACACTTTGTCTCTGAAGCACGGCAGAGTAAACTGACATTCATGGATTTCCTGCAATAGCCAATATTACCAGGAAAAATGGATTTCTCTCTAGAGACCACAACTTCATCTTCTCTGTCTGGAATAAGTTCTGTGCACCAGGGATCAAACTCAGGACCTCACAAATGTCAGATAGGCGCTTAAGCCGCTGAGCTATCTCGCCCTTCCTGGCCCTTAGTTCTGTGTCTTCTATGGCAGCCCAATAGTCACCTAGCTTTTAGCACTTAGGAAATTTGTCAAGATCATAGAGACTCAGACCTCCAAACTTTCCTAGAGAAGCCAAAGGATAAGACAAACCTCTGGAAGGTCAGCAACCAGGTTTTGGAAAAAGCCAACCCTTTTGGTCAGAGGTGAGGCCGCTGAATATTGCCCTGTCTACCTCAGACTTTTTCCCTCAGTCTTTTCCCTTCCTCCTCCTGAAGCCAGATCACCTGCAGTGACGATCCAGTGGCAGAAAGAACTGAAGTCCACCTTAACACTGCTGCTTGCTGTAAAACAGAGGGGCTAGAGTCTGGAGCAAAGTGGTCTTAACTTTCCTCAAGCACACAAGAGGTTGAAGATTATTTTAAATGGTCCTTAGACTCCAGAGGTCTGTTCTACCCTTCATCATAGGTGACAAATGGTCACAATGACATCCCTATTCTGCAGACCTCGTCCACCCATCTTTAGCACAAGGCTACCCTAGTACTAGTGTGTTCATGCCTATGAAAACCTTAGTGAACTTTCTTATATCCTCTCCCCTTCATTTCTCTGACCTTCTACATTCTCATTTTGTTCCACTTAATACCACAGCACAAAAATCTGTGCTGTTTTTCACATGAGATTCAAAATTGTTATAACTTATTCCATCAAGTGCACATGGCTACACTTTCATTCTTTTATTTACTAATTATCGGATGTCATTTTTCACTCCTGTATAGAACACTCAATGAATGTCTTCACAAACGTAAGCTTTTCAAAGTTATTTTGACTTTCCTGGCATAAAGTCAGAGTGGCTAAGGCAGAGGAAATGAATCGCTCTTACTCCTCCCTCTTGTCCTGGCCGCATTGCTATTCACACAAGCAGCATCTCAGATCATGTGCCAGCTCTGCCCACATGAGTCAAGCCTAACTCTGCATCTCTCTCCCAAGTAACATGTTCTGCGTCTGTTCTAAGTGCTTAGGATCACAGTTCTATTCCAACCATGTTGTCAGAGCCCAAAATAGTGTGGCAAATCTTCTTGGCAAATTGCTTTCAAAGCTATTGACATGTTCTTTTGAATATTCTTATTGGTGACAAAACTTAGTATTTAAAAAGGAAATTAGTAGCTACGCTGTACTTTCTGTATCAGACAGGGTCCTTTTAGAAGCCAGAAATGGGGTCCTTCCTGAGCAGAGTTGAAGCAATAAGAACAGTTTAACAGGTGGAGGACTGAAGGGCCGAGAGGAATGCTGAGGTGTCGCCTAGGGAAGCAGCTGCCGTCCCTAGAGACAGCATGGAGGGACAAAGGCAAGATGTCAGGATTATACAACTTGAGAGGTTTGGGGGGCCTGCAGCACTGAGGCTCAGTCTTAAAGGAAGCAGGGAGATGCCTAGGGTCCTGGTGCTGGGAGCATGCAGCCTGAACCTGGGCCCCACCGACCTGGGCTTCTGATTGCAGACCGATGCTGCCCCAGGAGCGCACCAGGAAGCAGCTTCTAAAGGCGTGCAAGGAGTGACTGCAAACCAGGGCCTCGGCGCCTGGAACCAGATGATACTGCTGGGTGAGGCCATGTTGCTCAGCTCTAGTGAGGCTTCCTGTGGAGAGCAACAGGAAGTGGGGAGGAGATAACCCTCTTCGCTCCCGAGACCCTTTCCTTCCCCGCTGCAACCTTGGCAGGAAGCCTGAGAAGGAGCCAACTGTTTGCAGAAGTGAGGCCCAGCCTCAGGAGGCAGAAGTGTGCCAGGGGGGAGAGGGGGGCAGGCACCACAGCCCAGTCATTAGCTGTCACCACACACCAACAATTCTGGAAGTATCTGCGAACCCCCTGTGGTTCTCCCACCACCCATCGCTGTGACTGAGGGCTCCCACCCCATATTGTGGATGAGTAAATGGAATCCCAGAGAGAGGAAATACTAGGGAAGGTTTTAGGATGAAAATGTACAGGGGCAGCGATGTAGCTCAGCAGCATCAGCGCATGCCTAGCAAGCGCAAGGTCCAGAGTTCAATCCCTGGTACCACAAATAAAGTAAAAAATAGAATGAGAACATGGGACCCAGGTCGTGTTCACTGCTGGTCCCCTGCATTCACTAAGCTGAGCTTTCTTGTAGGTGACAAGGGGAGGAGTTTTCTTATTCCTTGCGTGGGCTGAAAATTCGGAGGGGATGGATTGCTTATGGAAACTGCTGACGGACCCAAACTTGGAGCCAGGGAAGACAAGGGGAGGAGCAGGACAGCATAGACAGGTAGAGCACGAGGAGAGGGCGTGGGCCTTACAGACATCTTCAGAGGCCTTATGGCTTCTCTTGGGTAATGGTCTACGGGCTTTGGCATGAAGTGCTTGGCTAATCTTAATCCCATGAGCTAGATACCGCTACCCCTGTTTTACCAGTGAGAAACTGGGGCTATGGCAGCTTAAACAATGTACCTATTCACAGCCTGCAGGAAGCGAAGGTGGACTCCCCACTCAGGCCACCGGTCAGTCCAAAGCCTCCAGCCAACGCTTCACACACTTGGGTGCCTCTGAGAATCCCAGGGCGTCTCTCATGCCACACAGATTCCCGTTCAGTGGAGGGCTGGGGGCTGGGCTGCTGCCTTTCTAGTGAGTTTCCCGGATGCTGCTGCAGCTGACCCCTCCCCGATTCTCTCCCTGACTCCCTCCCTTTGGGGTGCAGGGCTCAGAGAGGAGGGGTATGCAGGCTCCCTGTGGAGACCCCTGGCGCATTTTTGGTCAAGCCCAGTTGTAATGTGGCATACAGAGCTTGTCCTTTTATCTCTTCTCTTCGTTTGAAAACCCTCAGGATAAAGTATCCCAGCAAATCCGTCACCTGGCAGGTCATTAAAGAAAACAGGATTTTTGCGCCCATGTGACGATCATTAATGAAGCTGTCATTAAAACTTATGAATGTGTCAAGAAAATTAGTTTCAGGTGTCGAATTGTTTTGTTCTGGGGTAGTTCCTATACTTTTAATGAGGAATATTTGAGATATCATCCCCCCCCCTCAGGGGCTTACCACGCAGGATACCTAGGAAGTCTGATGTGTTGGGGGTCAGTGGGATGTTTATGGGAAGCAGCCATGGTCTCCTCAGTGTCATCTCTTCCCACTACCACAGGGCTGTTTGTGGAGAATGTTTTCAGAGCCATAGCATTTCTCTGAGGTAAATAATGCAGGCTGTGAAAAGTGCCTTCAACTTCAGAAAAGGAAACAGAAAGGGTTAACTGGAATCTGCCCCTGCTGGTGCCTGCCCATAAAAGGCGGGCCTTCAGGAGGACTGGTTTTCTTTCTCTAACAAAGAACATTTATTTTTCAAACTTATGGGCTAAAAGAAACGTTTATTTTTTCCCAAGAAGTAAATGAGAATGAGATGGGTTAATATTTTGAAATAAGAGCTGACACTTTTTCCCTGTGCAGTTCCTCTCTCCACAGCCCTTCCCCCACCTCTATGTCTTTCTGAGAATCTCTCACAAGAGACCTCATCATCTGCAGCCTTCATCACGAGCTTGTGACAGCAGCAATGAAAAAGACACAATTGAAAGGAGTAAATTTGGAGGTTTGGGAGCTTTGAAACTGAGTCCGGGCTTCAACAGTACGTTTGTGAAAATACCGAGACTAAGTCGGTTCTGTAGCTCCCAGGAAGCAAAGCGTCCGAGCTGGAGGCTTTGGGGAGCTGAGGAAGTGACTCCAGAAGGAGGCAGTGAGTTGGTGATGCAGGTGTCTGAGAGCGAGCCCCGCTTTGCGGGCAGCGGCCTGGCTTGGCATCCTGCTACAGGAAGGGAAGCGACAGGATGAGCGTGGTCCAGCCTGGCTCCGGGTATGCTCCCGCCTATGGGAAGGGGCTCACGGCTTTTTCTTGTATATCTTTTTCCCTTTTTTCTTTCTTTCTTTATTGTATTTTCTTAGGGAAGGTTCTACAGGGTGTTCAGGGTCTCACTACTAGATGACACTCATAGTGATCCGCCTGTTTACAGCCTCCCAAGAGCTTGGGTTACAGGCACGGGCCACCACGCCCAGTCTCAATTGCTGTCTCAGTGTGCCCTGGGGGCGGGGCTGGCACAGCAGGCCCAGGATCAAACCCCTGACCTCTGCACCTGCTTGCAGGCGCTTTAATCCACTGAGCTATTTGGCCAGCCCTCTTGTAAGTCTTCTGAAATACCTCTCTTTTATCCAGGCTATGCATGCCAGGAATGTGGTCACTTTCATTGTTGTACAGCATGCTATTGTGCACCCATGCCACAGTCTGCCCACTCAGTTCCCAAAGAGCACGGTCATTGTCCCTTTCAGCTTTGCTTTGGTCAGTGGCATGAAGAGGAGGTGATGGTGTGCCAGCTTCAAGCCCGAACACGTGAGCCTAGATGTGATTGACATACATAGCGAATGTTTACTTTTTTGTATGTATGTATTTTCTATATTTAGTATAGGATCTACAGGGGCTACAGTGTCTCACTACACAGATCAGACTCAGAGTGATTCCCCTATTTTCAGCCTCCCAAGTGCTAGAATTACAGATGCGGTGCCACTGTGCCCAGTCTCAATTGCTGTCTCAGCACATCCCGGGGGACGGTGCCGGCACAGCTCACTGGGGATCACACCTGGCCACTGCACCCTGCCTAAGCAAGTGCTTTAGTCCACTGAGCTATCAGGCTGGCCCTATATGGTGAATGTTTTGGTTAAAACGCTCAGCACAAGGCTGGACATGGTGGTGCACACCTCCCAGCACTTGGGAGGCTGAGGCAGGAGGATCAGTGCGAGTTCGAGACCAGCCTGGGCTACAAAAGTGAGCTGTCTCAAAAAGACAATAATAATAATAATAATAATAATAATAATAATAATAATAATAAGACTAAACACTCAGCACAGTGAAAGACAGATTACCTCAAGCCAGATCCTTCCACAAGCCCCACTTAGCCCACTGTGTCAACTACATTCTGGAGCAGCTCTGGAGGCCCTCTTTAAAAATGCTGCTGCCAGATGCATTCTGATAAAAAGGCCGATTCTTAAAAATGTGCTGTGTTTCCCTCCACTGGATTTAGTTCTGTAACTTCTGGCGCAGTATCAGAAGATAAATCTTTTAATCAATTCAGGGTAGAGAGACAGCCACCACCGTCAAGAAAGAGGACCTCCAGGACTGCCTCAGAAAGTGGCAGGAGGGAGGGGATAGGTGAGCCTGAAGCAAGGGGAGTATTTTGAGGTGGATGAATGGCAATATGTCTTCTGCTATGCATTTAAAAGATTTATTCACCGTATTTTTTAAATCATGCTACATACTGGCCCTTTGCATCCTCAACTTCTGTATTCTTGGATTCAAGTATCAGTTGAGCAAAAAGTATTCTGCTGAGCTTTTTTTTGCTGGCCAACATGTTTCTTTATCCATTCATTTGTTGATGGGAACCTAGGCTGCTTCCATATCCTAACTACTGTGACAAGGGTTGCAGTAAAGGCAAACACTCAAGTATTTCTTTGGTATGCTGATGTCATTTCCTTTGCATATCTACCAAAAAGTGGAGTAGGTGGATTCTATTGTGGATCTATTTTCAGTTTTGGAGGCACCTCCAGACTGTATTTCTCAGTGGTTGTACTAATTTCTATTATCACTAGCCATATAGAAGAGTTCCCTTTTCTTCACATCCTTGCCAGCGTTTTTGTTCTTAGTGACAGCCCTTCTAACAGGAGTAAGATCACACTGCATTGTGAATTTGATCTGCCTTTCTCTGATGGCTAATGAGATTGCTGCAGTTTGAGTGTTCAAATGCCTCGAAGTTCACTTTTGAAATCCCCAGTGTGATGGTATTAGGAGGTGGACCTTTGGGACGTGATGCAGTCATCAAGGTAGAACCATCTGGAATGGGATAAGTGCCTTATAAAATAGATCCTAGGGAACTGTCCTGTCCATTCCACCATGTCATACAGCAATGGGAAGGCCCTATCTGTGAATCAGAAAGTGAGTGCTCACCAGACACCGAGTTCACCAGAGCTTTGGTCTTAGATTTCCCAGACTCCAGAACTGAAAGAAATACATTTCTGTGGTTCTATAACCTACCCAGATTTTTGTACTTTGCTACAGAGGCCTGGGTGGGTGAAGCATCACCCCTGACTATACACATGCCAGCTCAGGTGTTTGAGCTCCAATTATGACTGCCAATAATCAACCTTGGCCATCCCTTGGGTCTAGGCCTGGGCATTCTGATAACATCATGGTCCCTGGCATTATCAATGGAAGAGGCCAGGTGGGTGGTTCCAAGGAGATTTGGGCAGGAAATTCCAGGGTCTTGAATACCCAGATTGTGGTTCATAAGTCAAGGGAAGAGGAGAAGGGGGAGGGGGAAAGGAGAGGGGGAGGAGAGGGGAAGGGGAGGAGAGTGAGAGGGAGAGGGATAGCATTCCATGTGGGCGTATATCCTCTGCTCCACGGAGCTTTGGGGAAAAGCAGAATCCACTGATTATCATTTGAAGACTGTTAGCCATTCCATTATACTAACAGTACTTCATTGATGTATAAATCTTTTATGATCACACTGTATTATTATCTCAGTATACTAGCTGCTAATATGCCTTTTAGAATTCTTGCCTAGGCATTCCTAAGTAAAATTAACTTTCCCATTGAGACTACTCATTAGGTTTTGGTACTAAGCTTCTTGCTAAATTTATACAAGTACTTGGGAAACATCCCACTTACATATTCTGAAATATTTTGAATAATTTGGAGAGGATATGTCTTTCTTGCTGGTTAAGTTGGTTATCACTTGGTATAGAACTGAGCTCTGTGGAAAAGGTTCTGGTTCATTGCATGGTCATGGATGTGTTCAGATAGTCTGCTTTATCTTAAGTTAACTTTGATAGTTTGTATTGTGTTGGAAAAAAATACCCGTGTCATCCAACTTTGAAAAATTTTGACAGTGTTTACATGACATCTTATAATTAGGTTTTCCCGTTTTCATAACTATGATTATGTATTTTTTCTTATTGCTTATGTACGTATCTGTCCTACATTTTTTTCTTTGTAATGAAACTTGTGACAGTTTTGGGCATATCCATTATTTCTACGGGCATTTTGTCTTATGATTCATTATTTTGAGCCTTTTATATTTATCAGTTTCCTCATATTTCTTCTAGTTTCTTTTGGTTTTCATTTCTTAAGTTGAATGCTTAGTTGATCTGTGTTCAAATCTTCAAATGTAATCACCAAGCAAAGAACAGATGAAGGGTGGTAAATAGGAAACGAAGCGAAGAGTTAGAAAGAAGCCCAGAAGTGAGATGGACAAGAGGGGTTGGGGACCTTGTGGAGAGGGACTTGGAGTGCTACAGCAAGTCGTAGATAGTGTCTGAAGCCTGGTGCTCAGGGCTACGTGTTGTTAAGCACAGCATCCGAGTACCATGCTTGTTTTTATGAGCTCTGCACCCAGTTCCTGCCTCCCATTGGACCGTGATGATGACATAAGGAGCTTGCCAAATACCCATCAGAAATCTAGGTCTTCACTGCCTATTACATTTTTGATCTGTAGTTTTTTTATTTCACAGACCAATAAAAAATTTTAAATAGGAAGGGACATAGGGTTTTGCTAATTTTTATTTTTCCAAATAAGAATATTTAGTGTACCTACATAATCTATTGGAACAGTTATTCTGCCAGTTTTAAGGTATTTTAACATACAGCTACAAGGTCAAAAATCACAAAATAATAATTTTATTCAGCACATAGTATAGTTCTCAGAATCCCAACTCCAGCATCATAAAGAGGAATGTACAGGGACAGATTTGAAGACAAGTAACAAGAGCACAGTTACTGTCTCGTTTGCTGAGTGTGGGGGAAATTTGGCAAAACTGCTTGTTTTTGGTTTAGATCCCCAAATCATGGCCTACAGGACTAAGCATGAGATGGAGTTCAAAGGTCCACCCCAAAACCCAGAATTAGTTTACTGTATCTCAATTCTTGAAAAATAAGGTGAATCTATGATATCAAACAGTTGGCAGCAACAAAATTCAGTCCTCTTAGGAAGAACATAGGATCATATGTGTTGCAAATTATTTCCACAGGCGCTGTCGTAAGGACAGCATATTGTACTAAGTAAAATCTTAACCAAGAACACAGGAAACAAAACAACAAGAATGGAAATGATCCCAAACAGAACAACTATGGTCTTATATACTTTAGTTTATTGCATGGCGATAGACCTGGATCAAGTTTTAGTTTCTGGCATGTAGAAGTCCAGTTCTTCCAGCGCCATTTGTTAAAAACTGTCTTTCTTCCAGTATACATGTTTGGCCCTTTTGTCAAAGACAAGGTGGCTGAGTGTGTTTGTAGTTGCTTCTGCATCTTCTAATGTATCCCATTGATCCTCAGGTCTATTTTTTGTCAATACCATGCTGATTTTATCACAGTAGCTTTATATTATAGTTTTAAGCCAGGAATTATAATACCTCCTGCCTTGTCTTTGTTGCCCAGGATTGCCTTTGCTATTCTAGGTCTTTTCTAGGTTCCAAATAAATTTTAGGAATAATTTCCCTAGTTTGGTGAGGTATGTTGGTGGTATTTTGATTGGGATTGCATTAAATCTGTATAACAATTTTGGGAGTATGGCCATATTCACAATGTTGGTTCTTCCTAGCCATGAGCAAGGAATATCTTTCCATTTTCTGTAATTTTCATTGAATAGATCTTTTACTTCTTTAGTTAGATTAACTCCTAAGTACTTCATTTTTTGTGATGCTATTGTAAAAGGTATTGTTTCCAAAGTAAAGCCATATTAATATGCTGAGTGGTAAAAAGCTCAAGTCAACAACTTCTGACATAGCCAATCCTGCTGATAACCCACTACTATTATGGACTATTGGACTATATTGGGTTATTTAGTTAAATTCCCACATATACAATATTTGAATGGAAATGGAACACTCAACTCTCACAAAACAAAGCAAACAAGGGGGATATAAATGAAGAACCATTTTGTAGTGAAAAAAATAGCTAAGCTAGACATACTGCTACTTTCTCTTCAGTGAGAAGAAAGATTTGTACTAATAGTGCTTAGGACAAATTATCATATCTACATCTTGCACTCTGAATAACTACTACAAAGACAACAATATGCACTGTATTAATTATTGTAACTGTCCTATTAACTTGTTTTGAAACTCTTTTTTCTATTTCTTTCTCTTTGCAATATACACACACACCAGTGGCTAAAAATTGGTGAAAGAAATTAATCTAATGTTTTACGATTCCTAAAAAAACTATCTTTCAGGATAAACAAAAAGAATTCCACATCTAGACACATCCAGCTAAGGAAATAATCTCAAAAGACATGCTACTTTTAAAGACAATAATGGTGAATGCAAGAATAAGACCACCAACTGGTACATTAGATGGAATGGAGGCCAGAAACTATAGGAAGAACTTCCAAGTGCTAAAAACAAAATAATTTTGACTCCTGCAATTTTTTTTTTAAGAGAACATAAAATATAGTGAAAAAAAAAATAAAAACAAGAAACCAGAATCAATAAAAGATTTCACTAAACAAAATGATAGAAACTTGGGGCCCAGCGGGATGGCTCAGTGGTCTAAAGCACCTGCTTGGGAAAGCTTGGGTGGCTTCAGGGACCGCGGTTCGATCCCCGGCACCACATGCTGCGCCAGCCCTGCCCTCGGGGGCGGGCTGAGCCAGCCATAAAAATGAGTGAAGAAACAAATAAAGGTTCTGAAACAAGAAAAAAATAAAGTAAAAAAAAAATTCTTTAAAAAACAAAATGATAGGAACTCAACAGTGGTTGTTATATTGTATATTGCTGTCTTCAAATTAGTTGTTCAGATTAACAGATATGTAAAATTGACCAAAAAGTATAAAAAATTTAAAAAGAAAGAGAAAAAAAATTAAGCATTAACTGCTCCTTTCAATAAATCAACAGAATCATGAGTACAATTATTGGTGCTATTCTCTCTGTGTGTGTGTATATATATGTATATTATACAATATATTATATTATATATTGTGTATTAATATAAATTATGTATTTTCTTTCTTTCTTTCTTTCTTTCTTTCTTTCTTTCTTTCTTTCTTTCTTTCTTTCTTTCTTTCTTTCTCTTTTCCTTTATTCAAATTGTTCCTTTCCTTTGAACAGTTTTTTTGCCTTTCACAGTATCCATTGTACCTTTTAGATCCTATCTACCCTCTCTCCCTCTTATACTAAGGATACAATAAAATATTTACACCTGTGGGTCTGATTTATTTCACTTATGAATATGGCTTCTACCTATGAAAGCCTTGAGATTGCCTTTTTTATATAGCTGAGTCATACACTATTGTATAAAAATACCACACCTTTTTTTATCCATTCCTTGGTTAATGGGCATTTGGGTTGTTTTCAGGATCTAGCTATGACAAATTGTGTTGCTATAAACATGGGTGTATATATATCACTATAGTATGATATTTCTGGCAAAAATAAAACAAGCCAGACCTGAGGATCAGTGGAACAGATTAGAAGATGCTGGTCCAACTATAAGCACACTCAGCCAACCTTATTTTTGACAAAGGGTCCAAACATGTTCACTGGAAGAAAGACAGCCTCTTTAGTAAGTGGTGCAGGGAAAACTGGCTTCCCACATGCCAGAGGCTGAAATTAGACCCGTGGCTGTCACTGTGCCCTGAACTACAGTCTAAATGGATCAAAGATTTTGATGGTAAAACAGAGACTCTTGGAATTTTATATCCTTCAAAAATCTCCTTCCAAAATAAATATGAAAAAGATTTTCAGACTAATATAAATGGAGCAAACTTATAGCCTTTAGAATTTTATAAAAAATTATTTGAAAGAAAGGAAAAACAATGCTATAAAATTTCAAAAAAATTATAGTAGAGTAACAATGGTTAGACGACTGTGTAGTTATCTCGACCTGTAGAACTTAGTTATAGGAAATATCAGAAGGCAGAAGAAAATAGTACTAGTTGTGGTATATAAAAATGCTCACTCAGAACTGTTAGAAAACCTAATTTCTAGAAAATCTGCTTTTAGTGAGCTATACATAAACATAAAAATACACAGAAAAGAACTGAAAAGTGATATGCCATGAAAATCTATAGAAAAGGAAGAAGCTGACATAGCTGGATTATGCCATGGGAGACTTGAGGACATTATAAGACAAAGGAACATGTTATAGTGATTACAGATTTAATTCACTGGGATGATCCTAAAAATGTATAGATTGAAATACCTTGTGAGAAATGTTTTTCTGTTCTTCTGGAGTCATCCAGCCTGTGATATTTTTTATGGCAGCCTAAATGAACTAAGACATCACATTAACAGATTAAAGAAGAAAAAAGTAAGTCATGAAACCATCTCTATAAATGTAGCAGGACTAATTCACAAAGCTCATTCCCATTTATGATAGAATTCTAAACAAAGATTAGGTTAAAATGTCCTAATCAAATAATTGCTACCTAGGAAATACTACAAGCATGTTTGATGTATAATATTGAAAAGTTGCCTTCTGAAATCAAGAATGAGACATGGAAGATGACCATCTTTATGTCTATTTCACACTGAATTAGAGTAAGATAAAAAATAAAAGAACTGCCAAGGCAGAAATAAAACATAATTTACAGATAATACTATTATGCCTAGGATATTGAAAGGAATCTAAAAGAAACTGTTGGAATGAATACATGAATTTAAAGAGGTACCACAGGGCTGGGGAGGTAGCTTAGCGGTCTAAGAGCCTATCTGGCAAGGGCAAGGACCTGGGTTCAATATCCAGTAAGGCACCCAGGTTTGATCCAGCCCTACAACCTCAGGTGTGCCCTGCTGGTCACTGAAACTGGGCATGGTGGTACACACCTGTAATCCCAGTACTGAAGATGCTAAGAAAGGAGGATCACTATAAATTGGAGCTGTGTAGTGAGACCCTGTATCAAGCAAATAGAAGACTGAAGCAAAGAGGTACCATTAGGTTATTATCTGTCTGTCTGTCTGTGTGTCCGTCTGTCCGTCCATCTGTCTGCCTGCCTGCCTGCCTGTCTGTCTATCTCTATCTATCTATCTATCTATCTATCTATCTATAGCATATATATGTTTGTTAGAAGCAAAATAACTTAAAATATACCAATCAGAACATTAAGATATTAAATATCTGTAGTTAAAACATATCTAAGACCTCCATGAAGAAACCGAATTGGATTCATTAATTTTAAGTTTTGAAAATATGTTATCTCCTTACTGACCCATATAGAATCCCAAAGCCTCGATACATTTTTTATGCATCTTAACAAACTGATCCTAAAATATTTTGTGGGGGCTGGAGATAGCTCAGTGATCTAAACACCTGCCTGGCAAGCTCAAGGACCCGAGTTTGATCCCCATGTTGTGCCAGCCTTGAATCAGGGGAACAGGAGGATCCTTGAGATTCTAAGCTGTGTAGCAAGACCCTGTACCAAAAAAGGGAAAAATTCAAAATACTCTGTGGAAATATAAAATGCCAAGAATATCCAAGATGACCTTGAAGGAGAAAAGGTAGGGAAGCTTGCTCTCTTAATTATCAAAGAGGACAAATAAAGATGGTGAAATATTTGAGCTGGCAATAACCAGGTAGGTTTACTGGGACACAAGGCTGCATGCTGCTCCATGTATTGAGAACAACTGATGAAAAATGCAGTTGCCTGTTAATGGGCAAAGACGTCATGCTCAGGGGATGAACTGTGCACGCTGACTGCCCGTATGGAAAATGTAGGGCCCGGCGGGATGGCTCAGTGGTCTAAAGTGCCTGCTTGGGAAAGCTTGGGTGGCTTCAGGGACCGTGGTTTGATCCCCGGCACCACATGCTGCGCCAGCCCTGTCCTTGGGGCAGGCTGAGCCGGCCGTGAAAATGAGTGAATAAACAAACAAGGGTTCTGAAATAAGAAAATAAATAAATAAATAAATAAATAAATAAATAAATAAAATTCTAAAATAAAAAAAAAAAAGAAAACGTAAATTCCAATTTCTTGCTTACTGCTCTATACAAAAGGCAGTGCTATGTGGGCCAATTGCAGCTATAAGTGAGAATGGCAAAAGCAGTGTAATTTCCTTTTTTATTTGTTAAAGAGAGCACAAAATAGTATTAAAACAAAAATAAGAAGTGGTACAGAATTTCACTGTCTTACTCTTCTCTTGCTGCTGGGACAAATACCTGACACTCAAAATGAAGGAAAGGTTTATTAGCTCACAGTTCCTGGAGGTTTCAGTCCATATTCGGCTGGCCCAAGGCTGAGTGGAACAGGGCAGAGAGCATCCAGTTCATGTAGATGGAACAGCAACAATCGTGACAGAGACAACAGAACAACCAGGGGAGCAGAGAGCAACAGCTTCAGTCTGTCTCCCTGTCTCGCTTTATGTTACATTCAGGCTCTCGGCCTCAGTTTATCCGCCTTAGGCTACACCCATAATCCCAGAAGTACTAAAAACACACAACCCCAGGGATCATGGATCAAGTCTCAAACTCTAGATCAGTACTAAATCACATAATCCCAGTGACTCATGAGTCAAGTCTCAATCTATAGAAGTCCCTGCCCCATGGACTGCATGAGGCTTTGGGGGGGACAACTAGACATAAACCATAACATTCGCTTAACAAAAACAATAAGAATTTCACAGTATTTGTTGTAATACATAGTCTTGTCTTCCAACTAGTTGTTGATATTACCAGATATATGCATACAAAATTGGAAGAGGAAAGAGAGACAAAGAGAAATATTTTAAAAATTAAGAAAGGAAAAAGGGTGAAGAATTGAAAAAAGGAGAACAGTATAGTTTCTATGAGAATATCTTTAACTTTGAAGTAGGATTGATCTTTCAACTGAAAACCATAATAGGAAAGATAAATTGCTGAATTAGATGAGTACTGTTTATCCAATTCACAGAACACATTCTGCGATGAGGTTATGTGTCTGTCACCCCAACTCTTAGGGATGCTGAGGCAGGAGGGCTGTGATTTTCAGCCCAGCTTGGACAATTTAACAGGACTCTATTTCAAAGTTAAAAAATAAAAAAAATGGTGGAGATTTAGTCTGACGATAGAATTGCCCTGGGCCCTAGTACCATATGGCAGAAATTTTAAAAAATAAAATTTAAATCATATGAGAATATATTTAAAACATACATAATGAGTGAAAGGCTGGTCTTCATATATATATATATATATATATATGTATATATATATATATACATATATATGTACATATATATTCATATATATGTATATATGTGTATATATACTATGCAAGAGTTCAAATGAATTTTATATCTACACGTCTATCTCGCAGTCATACTAAGCTAGCAAAACTAGACTCAAAATACTACATACTGTATCATTACACTCATTTACAAGTTCTAAGAGAGATAAATCAGACACACAAGCTTAAATACCATATGGCTTCTCTCATATGAGAAGCTCAAAGTACTAATGAAGTGTAGAGCAAAATGAAAAATTGGTGCAAGGAGACAGGGAGGTAGGTCCTTGGAAATGAGGACGGGACCGAGGGGAGCGGAGGTAAAGGGGCTGTAAGATGCTGTGGGATGCAATGTGGCCCTGTCCTAGCTATCTCTGGTGGCCTTCGTGGGTCACAAACAGGAACTGAAGGAAACATGAAAAGGCAGGGAGGGGCTGTGGAGGTGGAGAAAAAGGGGAGGGAGAGTGGCAAACAGAGACTCGGGATGTGCTGAGGACAGGCACCTTCTTCCCAAGATGCAGGAGAGCACATACTGCAAACGCGCACTGATAAAACGTATTTTCAAAAGTTTGAAGAGAAAGATTTAAGTATATATTACTATTTAGGCATATATGCCTCGGTGGTTAAACAGCAATAACAAAAATCCATTCGAACAAGGCCCCCAAAGCCTGGGAGGTAGCTCTGGTGGAGGGAGAAAGGGCCGAGAGGGGGTCCTAGACATTACTGTTGCTCAATTTCTAGACTTGGATGCTGTCCTCAGATGGTGTTGATTTTAGAGCCGGAGATATATTTCAGCAGTAAAGTGCCTACCTGGCAAGTTCTGAGTTCTATTTCTGGTACTTACTAGAAAAAAAAAAAAAAAAAGTTGGTTTTGTGACAATCTACTGAACTGCGCTTACTTGTTTGTTTTCTAGGTGTGTGCTTTAATTCTTACCTGTGTGTGTGCAGGAGGGAGGGAGGGAGGAAGGGAGAGAAAGCAGGAAGGACGGGAGCTCCGGAGTCCTGTGGAGTGGAGGCATCCGGGTTATATCTGCAGTGGAATGAGCCAAACCAAGGCAAAGCGTAGTTAATTCGTTAGACACAGCACGTCGTTCTCAGTCCTGCTTACTAACCCGGATGGGCGTAGCCCTGCCAGCGAATCTTCTAGAGAGCCCAGTTCAGAAGATGTTGCTTTACTCGGCGCTGCAGTTTGGATATGGTTTCTTTCTTGTGGAACTCAGGATGGAGTTACATTTTTATTGTGTGACCTAAGAAGGCCGAAGCTTCATCCGAGCCTGGGGTTTAGAGGTGGAGGCGAACTAGGCTAGACAAGGTCATCAGGGCGGAGCTCTAGATCGACTTTGTGGCTTTGTAGCAAGAGGGAAGAGGAACAGAGTGCACAGACACACACGTGTGTCCTTGTCCCTCCCAGCACTCCACCAGCAAGGAGAACGCCACCCCCCCCCGAGGCAGCCCCTTGACCGTGCACCACCAGGACCCTAGATCAAATAAACCTCTTTACTTCATGATCTCTCTTCTTTACAGTGTCCCCAATTGGTGTGAAATTGTGACCTGCAACAGAAGATGGTCTACCATGCCCAATATATATATATAATTTTTTTTTTTTTTTCCTGAAAAGCATTATTCCAGAGGGGCTCAGTCCTTCTTGGCAGCTGCCTTCCTCATGGTGGCCAGCACGTTGCTCAGCTCCTCACACTTCCTCTTGGAGCAGATGTTCGTCCCCACCCTTTTCTTGATGAACTTGAGGGCGCGTTTGTCCTTGGAGACCTTGAGCAGCTCCGTGGCACACAACCCGTAGGGGGTGAAGCCGCACAGCTCCCAGATCATGTCCCCCACGAACCTGGCGTGTTTCGTGAGGCATCTGCGGCTGCGGCTGTGCCTTGACTTGCTCACATTCTTAGTCACCTTGTGGCCCTTCTTGATGCCCATGGCCATGGGATAGTGGAGGGCCATGGCTACTGTTCTTTAGTGGTTGCTGTGGTAGAAGCTGCCTAATAATATGTTTTTGAGAATCCAGAACCTGCAGGACATGGAGACATTTTCCTTCCAAGTTGTGCTTTGCGGAGTTCAAGGAAAATGTAGGCAATTTTGGTTGGAACAGCTACTGCTCTCAGACTTCTGCCTGGTGAGAATTTCCTCCCTCGCATCACCCCCACCCTTGCCCACACTGTAGTGAGAATGATTAAAACTTGTGAAATACTATGTACTAAACAGACAGGCTGCCTCTACTCAAAAAATATCATGGCCATCTGAGAGAGGGGGTTGGAAAATCTGTGGCAGCCTGAGTCGTGGAATAGTGTTCCCTGAATGTTTAACTCTAGATCAAGAACCTACATTTTAGCACTTGAAAGCTACCTGAAAGGCTGGTATGCCAGCCTTCTGGCTTCTGCTTTTTTTTGAGAACAAATGTTATCAAGTCTCCATAATTACAGGTATTAACACAGAACATGAGACTGAAAAGAAATGTTAGGAACCGTTTATTGTTTCTTTTTTTTTTTTTTTTTTTTTTTTTTTTTTTTTTTTTTTTTTTTTTTTTTTTTTTTTTTTTTTTTTTTTTTTTTTTTTTTTTTTTTTTTTT
>PVJA010042136.1:5000-17492 GCA_004027025.1 Myocastor coypus | reverse complement strand
TAATGTGGATTTAGAAAGGTTAATGTTTAGTTGTTTGATCAATCTTATATACCTATATGTATTAATCTAAACTGATCCGATGATGAAAATATGTAATATAACCATTGTTAAATTTAAACAATAAAAGAATTGAAAAAAAAAATAAAAATAAAAAATTATTCATGGGCTTAGTGGTGGCATCCTTGTCTAGCATGTACAAGCCCCTAGATTTAATCCGTAGCCTATGAAGAAATCCACTAAAATATTCTAGTTTGTTTCTAAATATATAGCGTATCTTTTCTGATAAATTTTTAAAAGTTTGTATGAATATAAAACTTCAAAGTATAGTTTATATTTGCAACGTCCTATGGAAACTCATAATTTAAAAGATGACTAAGTAAATACCTATATAAATTAAAAATAAATAACCAAATTGTAAATTCAACTTTATTTTCTGAGTTTGCTTAAATAACAGAGGGGCATATTAGAAACTGATTTTTTTTACAAAGGTATCAACACACATAGCTCCTACTTCATTGATAAGAAACATGTTTACTGTCTAGACACCTGCAGACACATCTAAACAACTTTCTCTTTCCAAGAACAGCATAATACATTCCTTCTTATATATTATTATTTATAAATTAAATTGATCCACATTGAAATATCCATTGTTCCTAGAGATTACATACAACTCTTAACTGGTGAGTAGCTCAGGAAAAATGATTAATATATTTGATGATGGGTTTCAGCTAGTATTTCTACTCTTTGGAAAATGCTTCAAACAAAGTACAGATATGTACTGACCATGTCAAAATGTTATGCTCCCCACAGAGAGAGAGAGAGAGAGAGAGAGAGAGAGAGAGAGAGAGAGAGAGAGAGAGACAAAGAATTCATCATGATGTAAAGAGAGAGAGAGAGAGAGAAAGAGAGAGAGGAGACAAAGAATTCATCCTGATGTAAAGAATATAATGCTAATCTAATTCTAAAAGAAAGTCTGTAAAATTGAGCCAGTTATTTGATAGCACCTTTTCTTGTGTTTATGATAAAATAAAATTTGGTTTAGATGAACAAAGCCAGAAATTGTACTTTTTTTTTTTTTTTTTAGAGAATAGAGCTAATTTAATTTTTGTCACAATCTGAAGCTAAGAGCCTACAAAGTCTCTGTAATTTGTAATTTCTTCCTCCTGGATCTATGTAGAAAGTACTGGTTAAGACAAACAAAGCATATTATTCTTCAGCAGTGTAAAGAAATAATTTACATTTTAAATAATACATGTTTGAGCCAGAATTCAAAAAATAGGTGAGACAGTATTCTGTTTGGTTCACAATATGTAAAATACATTTTGAAAAATGAAAAAAATATTTTGACCAAGCTTATGCTTATACTTTAATTTCCTTTTTCACACCACTATAAGATACGGACACAAATATCACCAGAAATTCTCTTTCCTCCAGGGCATTTTTTCTCTTAAACATGCACATAACCAATTAGTTTTATGCCTACCAGGAAGAGATGAAACTAAATACTGTACTCTGGGTGTGAAAGGACTGAACATGTATTACTGCGCACAGGATTCCCAGCTCCACCTCCTACTCCACTGATGAACCAACCTGTGCTGTACCCACTTGGGACAGGAACTACTGGAAGGGAAACGGTGGGAGTAGAGGGGTATCAGGATGCCAGGTCTGGGAGTCCTATCAATGGTTTAAAATAAGTTCAACCTTCTGTAATAACTGTGGCTTTTAGAAAGTTTCAAGAAACCTAAGTGGACATATAAACATTGATCAAAGATGTATATAATGAAATGCTTAAATGTTCTCATTTATCAACATAAATCTAACCATTAAGTGAGCAATATATTACAGGGATATAATGCTTCCTTAGTGATCATCTAAAAGCTCTGAAATAAGGGCAGATGAAAGCAAAAGGAAACCCATCACTTACTGTCCCAAGTATTAACTCAGGTCCACTGTCAAACACAGAGTTCTAGAAAAGCAGAGATCCCGCTCACATGCAATCGATGTGATACACCAACACATACGCAAATGGTGATCCTTAAAGGTGGACTGTGGATGGCCTACAATGTCCTAACACTAATGCACTAGGATCAATTTTACTTCTACTGCATCCCCATGCCTGGGACATAATAGGTAATTCAAAAGCATCCTCCTTTTCAATGTGCCTTGAGGAACTAATAGGTCTGCTGCAAACACCAGTCCCAACTCGTGAGATCATCAGACCGTTGAGACTGGACAGGTCTGCCTTGCTCACCAACCTAACCTGCTGCCTATGACATGGCCAAAGACTCAAAATGATAGAAAATTCTCCCTAAGTCATTTATACATGCTGAAATATATGCAATATATATATTATGTATGAAATATATATATATATATATATATATATATATATATAGTTTGTTTGTTTGTTTGTTTTTTTGGCACACTTAGCCTACCCTGGGGTTGGGCTGGTACAGCATGTGGTGCTAGGGGTCAAACCACACTCCCTGCATGCTTGCCTAAGCAGGTGCTTTAGACTGCTGAGCTATCTTGCCGGCCCCTACATGCTGAATTATTATTAATTATTTTTGTAGTAGTAACCACAGATTTTTATCAGATGAGAGACACTCCAGATTATCTCAAAGGGAACTGTTAGGAATTGCTAACAACCATGCCAGAGAGGAAACACTCATGTTTGTAGGAAAAGGCAGAAATAAACCCTAAGGAACAGGTTCTCCTTTGGCCTCAATCTATCTTCTCAGGAGGCTTTTCTGCTTGGCAGTGTCACTAGTGCCATCAGGAAATGGATTGCAAGAGCTAGCTCGACTTGGCCAACAGTTCTTCCAGTCCTGGATGAGCTTGAACCTTCCCTTGAGGTCCTCTTCAGTGTGCTCTCTACTATATCCCTGCCTATTTCAGGAACATTGTTCTAGAGTATTTCTAAGAAAATCTCTGCAAATGAAGCAGTCAGACCGCTGATCTGAACTGCATGCTCATGGGTGGTAAGGACCAAGTCCAGGACATTTTGATGCTGTGGTCCTGCATGCAGAACACTTGCATGGCTTTGGTGGGCATTGCATAGCTTTCATCAAGTTGGAGGCAGAGATGGTTGCAGAGATTGTGTACATACTAAGAATAACTTTCTGCCAGGGTCATGTCATATATGCAGTGAGGCGAATGTTTAAAACCCCATGTTCATAATCTGTCCCCAAATTAATTGGTCTCACTTCCACTTTTCCCCTCTTCTTTTTGGGCTCTTGTGATACAATTAGGTGCTGGTATCTTCAGGTGTCATGAGTGTGCTTTATCTTGTACTGCTGGCTGGCACTCACTAGCATGCCACCTGTACAATAAATAGGATTCTCTCCCCAAGCTCTGAACCTTAACAATGAAAAGGCTTCCTTTAAAATGGTATTGTTCCACAGGAACAGCATCTTTCCCAGGGTTCCGCTCACTTTTTCTTGCTCCAGTCTTCAGCCGTGAAAATTGAACATCCATTCCCGCAGCTGCAAGGCATGAGCCACTGAAAATGCTGAGGGCTACATGCTGAATTATAATCATCTACATTTTAGTAGAACATGGACCCAGGTTTGTTTACTTATTTATACTTATTTTTGTTTGTTTCTGTTTACTTGGCACTGAGCCTCCAGAGGCAGGATTCACTTTTACCCAGAGCTGTAGACCGAGTGCCACAAGGCTAACCATCCCTGGGAAAGTGAGGCTACACCTGGCAGACAGCTTAAACACTTTCTTTCTGTCTTCTCTTAAAATAAATTTTATCAGATGTATCTTAGGTTTATCATCTATCATTTAAACTAAAAAGAACCATGTACTTACAGGTAGAATGGTAGTGAGGTGAGAAAGGGCTAAAATTATATATATATATAATATATGTATAATATATATATTATATATATAATATATATATTATACATATATATTATATATATAATATATATATATATGTAGGTCTGTACATTTCAATCAATTAACAGTTGGCTTACTTCAAGAAAAATAGATGTTTGATTGAGAAAAACGAAAGCTCATTCCATACACACATGGTGGATGTGTGATGTGCTCGATGGTTTCTAAAACCCACTGCCTGGGTAATTTAATGTTATGGTCTATAGGGTCTCACTACACAGATCAGACTCATAGTGGTCCTCTTGTTTTTCAGCCTCCCAAGTACTGGGATTACAGGCATCCACCACCACACCCAGTCTCATTCAATGTGTCTGTGTGCCCTAGGGGCAGTGCCAGCACCCCACACTAGCAATCGAACCCTGAGCTCTGCATCTGCCTAAGCCGTTGAGCTATCTGGCTGGCCCTTCCAGCAAGCAATCTGGTGAAGAAGATAGAGGTCTCAGTTTTCCCATTTTAAGAGAAGAACACTGGGACCTAAAGTGATTTAGTATAGGCCATAGAGCTAGTAAATAAGGATAAGACAATAACTGAGTCTCTTGATTTCCACACCAGTGTGTCGTTTAGTTGAGCTGTCCTGATGATGTGTTAAAGCTTGGAAGACAAAATTACCATCAGCTCTATTTAAAAATCATAACTGAAGAGAGAGAGAGAGAGAGAGAGAGAGAGAGAGAGAGAGAGAGAGAGAGAGAACACAGCGTGCCCATTCTACTCAATTAACTAAACTGTCACATTCCTTTACTATTCCATTTCTGTCCCAAAATTGTAAGAAAAAATGCAATAATCAGACTTTTGTAATGCAAGGTATCTAGAAAAATACCATATATGACAAAATTACATGCTTAGGGTCAAATATTTGAAACCTTATTTTTATTAGAACAGCACAACCTTGCAAATATTCCCTTGCTCCAGTAGGGAAGAAAAATAAGGCAGTTCTATTGACTATGGAGTTTTGCATTATCTTAAAAGCAAATCATGCTACATGTCTCTTATCTGAATGCTTTAGAGCAAAAAAATGTTTCTGATTTCTGACTTTTTAGGTTCTGAAATATTTGTATATGTGTAATAAGATTCAATTGTTTCATTACATAATATATATCCTAAAGATTTATTTTTACAGTATTTCTAGTTTTGAATCAGTCACATGAGATCAGGAGTGGAATTTTATATTTAATGCACAAAAATTTTTGTATTTGGAAGCATTTTAATTTCAAATTTCCAGATTAGGGATGTTCTTCCTGTATCAGTTATTTCCTGACTGGATTACCAGGAAGGTAAAGAAATGAAGTGAAAATGAGAATGTTATATTAGGCCAGCGCTACAAAAAGTATCCAGTTGGGCTGGCACTGTTTGTGCTGGTCACAATGAAATATGAGAAAGAGGAGGTGTTTAGAAAGTCTTATAGCACTTGCACTGAATAATTTCATATCTGTTGAATGTAATAATAAAAATTAGGTATTAGCTAGTACTTAAATTGCTTTTCACTTCATTTTCCTAGTCATTTACTTTTATTTTATTGTAAAGAAGTGTTAAACCATAACAAATTAGAAAAGAACTGGTCCACCATCACAGGGAGTTTGAGAAGAAGTGTGCTAAGAAACTTTACCAGGCCTTTCTGAGTCAGATTCTCACTTGGGAGGAACAAAATTATTTTCTAAAATTCCAAAGATAGCCAATGTTTAAATACAATAGCAAAAATTACATATAAATATGTATTAGCCATTGAGAGTTTTGAATACTCATTGTTTCATGATCTTCTGGCTGATTTCTGAGCCTAAGAGTAATGAGAAACAATCTAGAAATGGATGAAACCCAACATCAATAATGTGTGAAGCATGACATTAAAGTCAAACCAAGGACCCTATTGGAAACCTGCAATTTTAAAAATGTGAGTTCTTTAATGGCATGCTGCTGACTTAAAACTAGCAGCCCCGAGATGGAAATGGCTTTCCTTGCCCTCCCTGTGCTTCTGGGAGCTGGAGTGAAAGAGCAGGTGTCTGTAGTTTAGTTTTCCTTTACAACGCAGTTCTTGGAAACACACACACACACACACACACACACACACACACACACACACACACCCCACACACACACACACACACACACACACAGAGCCACTTGTCTGGCAGCCTCAGAAGAGTAGCTGAGGGCTGACTAGACATGACACCCAATTACCCTCTCACCCAGGAAGGAGGTCCCTCCAGGATAGGTGTGATACTGGTCAACAGGTCACGAGGCTAGAAGCCAGGACACCTGCACCTGCACCTGCTATCTGGCAAGGTGAGGGTGAGGGAAGAGGAGACTCTCATTCAGATTACATGAGTCCTAAACCTGAAGTGAGCAAGTTATCTCCACTTCATGTTCTTTAATTCCTCACGTTCTTTCCAATTACTCAATCCCTGCCAATTTAAGAAGCATTTTAAATTTTCATTAGCTTTTGCAAGGTTTATAATCTGTTAAGGAACAAAATAAACTATGGTGGTAAATTTCTTTATTTTTTTAAATAATAGACTTGATGAAATTAAACTTGGTTATATTGGTATTCTCTATGCATATGTGGACAACAGACAATAGATGACGTTATCAACACTTTCAAACAGCCTGCTCCCTGTCCTGTTGGCTTCTTCGACATTCAAGACAATATCGACTCCCTCTAGTGGCCAAAGTTATTTAGTTAAATTCACTGGTTTGCTGGCAGAAAAAAAAAAAAAAAAAAAAAAAAAAAAAAAAAAAAAAAAAAAAAAAAAAAAAAAAGTGTCATCAATTATACACTGGCTATTTTTTAAAGGAAAATAAAATTTTTTGATTCACAATTTTAGAGTGTCTCAAAGGAAGCAATTATATGTAAACTTAAGGAAATACGTAGATTTTATTCTTCTATTACTTTATATCTGGTAAATATGATAGCTATAATCTGTAATTTATTTAACACTATTCATTCTTCTGCATTTTAAATGCTAAACGTTCAGAACAAACAAAATCTGTTACCAAATTTATTTTTTATTCTTTAATAATAATTATTCTATGATTTTTTTTTTTTTTTTTTTACAAACACTAGTACTTACTTGGGTGGCTGAATTTCCACAGGTTGATCATTTGAAAGCAATTTGAAGTCATTCTTTGAGATCATTATATTCTGATGCCTGTGCTTGAAGGCTCTGTTCAACACAGTAAAAATTTAACTTTTCTAGTGAAATTACAGATTCCTAAAGTATCTGATTTAGATACTATATGACATATGTGGAATCTCTATAAACTTTAAACCAAAAAAGTATATAAATTATTTTGTTATTTAATTCCCGGTTTCAGATGGAAAATAAAACCCTGAGAAAAGAGAGCTCAAACGAATTGCTCATAATCCCAGACTTAGCAGAGAAGGCAAGTAATACCTTGTCACATCATCTTTTTGAACTATACACAATTGAGGAGAAACTGTCCTACTTTTTCAGCTTTAAGTTTGGATGTAGGCATGCCTTGTGACTAAAAGTATTCAGACCTGTATGAGAATTTCATTCTATTTCACTTATATCCTTTTACAGGTTGATTATTTAAGAACTTTTTTTTTTTTTTTTGGCTGGCTCAGGCTTCCTTAAAGGTGGGTGTGAGGATCCCCTGTGCCTGCCTGGGTAAGCCACTGAGTTAACCTGAAGTACTTTCAAAAGCTTATGTTAACTGATGAAAGTAGCTCCTAGAGAATCCTTTTTGTAGTAAAAATAAGAGCTTAAAATTAGTGATTACATAATTAATAGCAGATTTCTGGTCCTAATGTTCTGTTAGTTATTGTGGACTTAACAGATGATTTCTAAGTTACTTGTACCTTTCTGAGATTTTAGTGAAGATTAATACCACATTAGAAAAACTGTTAAAAATTGCAACAAAGTCCACAAAACCAAGTTCTTGCTTTAGTGAAATAACTTAGAAAAAAGAGATTGTATCTATAGTTTTAATTTCCTGAAGGGTAAAAAAAAAAAAAAAAAAAAAAAAAATAGAAACTGCCAAACATTTTACAAAATGAATGAAAATAGTAGAAAATTTCACATTCTATACCCAAGTATATATTGAACAAAAGTTCTATGCTAGGTACTAGAAAACACATTATAATTTACAAGAAGTTTGACATTTGATTTCAACTAGAATTAGAACCTTTCTGCAGCCATATGTGTGAGCTATTATAATTATACTCACACACAAATGCAGTAGTGGATTGCCAGTTAATGGGGAAGGCCAAATACATTCTGAGTCACAGAATTTTTTTCATCAAATGAACATATCCAAGCTCCTCTCATCAATGCAGATTATAAACTCCAAGAAGAGTGTTTGCCACTTCTGTGTGACCACTGACTAGGATGACACCAAATTCAGAGTAGGTATTCATCATGCTCTTGAATTTGAGCTCCAGTTAGTTTGGAGCTATTATAAAAATCTGCCTGGAGAGAAGAGGGCTGATGGAATAAAGAGGAACAGAGTTCATAAAAAGATGCTTCTTTGGTACCTTACCCAGGAGCTACGCAGGCTTCAAAGCAGGCTTCCTGAACAACTGCTGCTGAGAGGACATTCTGTGGCTTTCACCTCTGAGCTGGCTGAACATCACCAGTGCTTACCTAGAGGTTATGCAGCAACCCCAAACCATTCTATATGTTCCAAGTTGGCTGACATCTCAATCACAACTAGAAATATCAGCCAAACAGATTAAGAGATACTAACATGAACTCTTCACAGTCAATAAAAAGCAAATAAGAAGAACAGCTGGTGTTTCTCATTTTTGTTCCTTAAATACTGACTGTAAGGGACAAGAAAAGGCCCACTAGGGCTAGATATTTTCATATATTAGACTTTTTCATTGTGACAATATTTTTGGAAATAGGAAATAGAATCACCTCAGCCAACATCTCTGTGTCAAATAGGATGTTCCACTTAAAAAAAAAAATTAAAAAATGACAACAATAATTGCCCATAAAATCCCACCAATTTTCCAATGATAACAAAAGTTTTTAAATTCTGAGGCATGGTGGGTGATAGAAGCTTCTTTTTACTGTCAGAGACATCAAAGAAGGTTGAAACAGAATCCATAGCAGATGCTGTCCAGTGACAAACCTGAAAGAAACAGACAGAGGGGCCAGATGTTGGAGTGACCTTAGGTCTGTGGAGCACGTTGGCATGGTGTTGATTTAGATGGCTGTTGGCAGAAGCTTTAACTCCAGCAGCAGGGGGAAAAACAAACTACAGAATGTTTTCCTACTCTTTCCCTTCCCTAGAAAATCTAAAACCACTGCCCAGTCACACTGATGGCTGTCAAAGAAGCTGAGTTCACCACATAGCCCTGCCAGTAGGTATCACATCAGGCAGGAGTGAGCAGAGTGAACAAGAACATCTTTAGGCTGTGCCATTTTGCATCCACTAAACTTCCAACAGCTGTTTCTTGAGCGAATACAGACACAAAATAATTATATGAAAAGAACAACATATTCAACATGTGAGACAATGTTTATTTTTCTTACATGGTCATTGAGAGAAAATATAACCAGGAAAGATGTGACATGTCTGAAAACTAAATGGCCTGTCAACAGGGAATTAGCATTCAGTGAAAGTTCCTTTACATGGAACTTAGCCATGGACTTTGGGTAGAGTAAGGAAAGCATTTTTTATCAAGCATAATTTCTCAAGTCCATACTGCAGACACTAAAAGGAACGCATAATGGTGAGTCACAGTTTTAAAGATTTCTATGCCATTCATTATTATTTCTATTACTCATACAATAGAAATTTTAGGATTTTTCTACTGACCCATGTTTTCAAAGTCATAAAGATTCACAAACATGGCAAAAGCCCGCTCATCTGAGGTTGTGACAGAATTTAAATCTTAGCCACCATACAATGCCAAGGCACAGAACATAAACAGAGATTTGCTTTAGAATATTAGATATGATTGAAGATCACATAGTTTCTCTGACACTTTTAGACATTTTGTCACTTTACCTGGAGAAATATACACTGCTTATTCTGCATTGCTGCTGATGTCCAGCACTTGTCAAAACCTCTATCTGTCAAGGCCTTCACAAAGAGTTGCAAAGTGACAGATCAGGATGTCTGAGTTGATGGAGCCTCAGGAAAAATGGAACAGATAGGAAATTCATGACTCTTTAAACTACATCAAAGTGACTTCTGTCAACATCATGTCAAAAGAACTGTTCATTATTAAGAGTTTTTTTTAAATTACATAAACAGCTTTTTTTGAGTATGAGCTAAGTATAATGAACAAATTTTCTTAGTGTGCAGGATTATCATTCAAATATTCTAAAAATATACTTTAGATCATCCAGGAATAAGGAAAATTCTAATAGTAGATTCTGTCTGCCAGATAAACCAATGACATTCAAGACAGAATTATGAAAACACTATCTGCCTGAAATAGGACAACCATCTGGCTATTATGGGATGAAATATATTTTTGTGCACATCAAATTTCTACAACTGGATTAATTTTTCATTCTTCTACAATAATTTTTTTATCTTGTTGCTAGTGTAGCAATGTAAAACACTGATTCAGTGCTGTTTCTAAAATATCGGACATTATTTTACTTTCAAAAAAATCAATGGAAAACTCTTATAATGCACAATTCCCTTAAATTACTGCTTTCATAAGAAAACAAAAATTACTTGCAATATGCAGTACTGAATATGAAGTACCACTCCATACTCATATTTGAAGAGTCATTCAAGGAATGAAATATGAATTGCATAAGTCTTGAAATGACCACTCTCTCATTTCAATTTGTGACACTTTTCAGGGCAGATGGCAGGCATCTATTCCTGGAAACCAGGCAACTGGATTCCTAATACTCATTGGCCACAGAGATACACAAGATAACTTTGTGAGAACAGGATCATGGCCTCTGATGTGCCTGTATATATGGAGTAGACAGTGGGGACAATTCATATAATCCACAACACACACATACATGCATACACCACATGCAGAGCTACACACACACACACACACAGAATCAGATGTGGGCAACTTCCACAGTCACCATAACTGTACTTGACATGGTAACAGTCATTTACACCATCCCATGGATATTTCCTTTAACTGTGACTGAGAAATTTTGACATCACTTTTTTTTTTTTTAACAACTTCCATTGCAAAGATCTCAAAAATGGTTGTTACTAATTGGTTCACTTGTCCAATGACTAAAAAGTTCGATGAGCTAAACAAGTAAAATTATTTTTCTTTTACTGCAAGTACGACAACAGGTTTCAAAAATAACCATTCTGGCTTCAAGAGGAGCTTTCTTGAAAACAAGCCCACTGCCTTATGTCTAGATGGTATAGAATATACTGTCTATTATTACAGAAGTAGGACAAGATCATCATTTCTTCTTATAGGCAGAACTCAATATATTTTGTGTCCCACTTATGAAAAGATGTTTACTACCTGTAAGTCTACAAAGATGTGGGGGCTCCACAGCAGCCGTGATTGGTAATAAGCCTCTTTTTCTCATTTACATTGATAGCAAGCATTAGTGAAGATATATGCATTTCATTTCATGGTGGAGAAAGAACAAAGTATATGTATATGTGATAGCAGTGGGTGGTTAATGAAACGGTCTGACAAACATAAGCTAATCCATAATCATACCAGAATGTGACGGGAACACCTGTTCCTGCCTCACAGACTTCCAATTCTTAAGGAAAAGTTACCATTCTCAAAAAGTAAGGATTATTTAGACATCAATATGCTCCAAGGAAATTTTAGTCACTTTTGTTGTTGTTGTTGTTGCAGTCACTAAAGAGTGACTATTTTAATGATATCAAATCTCTTTTGCTTGTGTCCTAAGAGTAATGAAAACTTCACACATGCATGAAGCTCCAGTAATTATTTTAAACTGCCTTCTGTTGTCCCCCTGAGGAACACGGTGGTATTTGTTTGATGCAGTTTAATTAGTGTCAGGGTAATTAATGCTATGCTATCTACATGAGATCAAAACCCTTTCTTTGTAACACTCTGGTAACTAAGAACTAAGAAAAAGCAGCATTTTGAAAATGTCGAGGCACAGTGTTAACCTGGGTTCACCACCGAACTGAATTGCTCATCTCTTCCCTATGCTTCACCCTAATGGGAATTTCAGTCTCTCCTAGCACAATATCAGTCCTGATATACACTGGAACCACACTGCCATGCATAAGACCCAGTAGCCGCTATGGAATTATTTTTTTTTTATGGGCATAATCAAATTAACTAAAACATTCACAGTCACCAGGCACCTTTTGGTATAGTTTAATCTTTTAGTAATGAAATACTAAACTTCTGCACTGATGGAGAAATGAACTCCCTTGTAAGCAGGATGTGATATCACCATGCGCTGATATTTTTTTTTCAAATGAAGAATCATTTGGTTTAATGAATGAATGTGATTCTGCTTAAATGCCCGAATAAAATTTGCATTTAATTGTAGGTATAATTCCTCTGTTAAGAGAAGAAAGAGCAGAGATAGGCAAGGAGAGAAGTTAAATACACAGAAATTCCAGACACACACTTATCTTACACCACCATAAATCCTTTTTAACTGTTTCTTTGGTAATAAGCAA
>PVJA010042135.1:0-17493 GCA_004027025.1 Myocastor coypus | reverse complement strand
ACTTTTTTTTTTTTTTGGGACCGGGGTTCGAACTCACGACCTTGCACTTGCCCAGCAGGCACTTGTGCCTTGGAGCTATCTCCCCAGCCCCTGAATGATTGTTTTCATGTTGTTTTTTTTTTTTCCTATTTCATTTAAGAATTTGTTCTATTGTAGGAGAGTCATATGAAGTTTTCATACAGAAGCACCAATTTACAATTTCTAATGACCTGTCAAGGATTAGAGCAGAAAGGAAGCAGGATGTGATGGTAGACAGTGACCCAGCCTATCATAGCAGATAATTCTTTCATGTGGGATGCTTTCTCACCACTCATAATCTGTTGTTCTTTTAAGATGTTATCATCTCTACTGTTAATATAGTTGGTCTCCTTCTTAATTGCTTTACTTCTCCTGCTTCCTCTTCCTCTTCTTCCCCTCCCCTTTGCCTTTCTCTTACTCTTCTTCTTTAAACATCCCCCCTTTTTTCTTTTCAAAAGTTATGTTGGTTAAGTTTTACCAGACCTGACCACAAAGCTCACTTTGTCATTGCACAGCCCAGCTAGAATATTCCTTCAAATCCAGTAGTTCATATCCATGCTAGCATACGGATTTGTATTCATGTTTATGTTTCACACAATGCTATGAGTCCTTCACCAAGAAATATATTGCTTTATGAATCATTATCATCTCATACAGCTCTGGACATGTACAAAGCACTTACAAACACTCACAGAGAGAATGCATCTATAAATTATCAAATGTTTCTACACGATTAAAGCTGTAACAGATGCTTCATTTCAAATAAGTTCTTCTAGATGACTACAATGGTAGACATCTATAATCATAGCATGGGAGGCTGAGGAAGGAGGACTGCTATGAGTTTGAGGCCAGCCTAGACTACATAGTTTTAGGCCAGCCTGAACTACATGGCAAAACTGTATCTCAAAAAAGAAGAAAACATCAAATAGATTGTCAAGGTTTGGGGTTTTTACAAGAGCAATAGTACAGTATAGGACACATATTTTATAATAAATAACCCAAAGAATCATATACAGTAAGTGCAGAAAATCTGTCCACACACTAAAGTCCAAAAAATATAGCTAAATTGGGGACCTAACATTATTTTTACTTTTTTATTACTTTTAATAAGAAATAACAATGAGACAGTTTCACATGTTAGTAGGACAGTCACAATAATCAATACAATGGACACTGTTGTCTTCGTAGTAGTTATTCCAAGTACAAGATGAAGACATAATAACTTTTCTAAATGCTATTGGTACAAGTATTTCTTTTCATTGAACTAACAGAAAGTAGTTGTATACATAGTCCAATACTCCATAATAGTAGTGGGTTATTATTCCATAACAGTAGTAGGTCATAGCAATGCCTCCCAATTGGAGGCCCAGAGTCCAAGACAATCTTCACGCCTGTCTCACGGATCAGCACTGAGAAGGCCCAAAAGTCATGGTGGAAACTAGAAAGACTGGTCTACCAAGATAGGGGATCTGTGATAGAAGACCGAGGGATCTCACTGGAGCCAGGAAGCAACACTAAAGGAAAGAACCAGAGCTCCCCTGGAAAGTATCACAGCCACCTTCAGCATCACTGAGCCCTGAGTTCCTCTAATGATGAGGAAATCTGAGTTCCTATTAGGAAAGCCAAAATGACATGCTTCTCCAAGAGACAGAGCTGTGTAGCATCTTTCCCTCCAGAGCCAGGAAGTGATGCTGGGACTGAGGACCAGAGCTCCTCCGACATGAACTTCAGCCACTCTCAGTGACAATGAGGGCCCAAGTACCTCCTCCAATAAGAACAATCAAGTTAATCAAGAAAGCACAAGAAGGTCCCCAGCAGAATTACCCAAGAGAGCCAGCAGCTTCCAATACCTCAACGGCTTCTCCAAAGAAGTTAGTGAAGAGACTAAGAAATTAACCTCTTCACTAACTTCTTTTCCAGTCCTACCTATTATGCTGCTGGCAGCAATCCTCCAATAGGCCTCCTACACCTGACAATGCTAGTTCAGTTCAGCTGGGTATTAGAAGTTGAGCACCAGCTGGCAATCCACCATGTAGCTTACTATGTGTTTTCAGAAGTTCTCTTCCATTATTGATGCTGATATAGAGTAGAAGAAATAAAATATAGGAAGGAAACAAAAGAAAATCTTGGCTGAAAATTGTAGTTTGTAAGAAGACTGCAACTTCCAGGACTTGGCTAAAGTCATCCAAGGCAATGCCATGCTGACATTCTTTGGCTAGATTTATACTCTTCCCTGTCAGAGCAGTCACTAAAAGGTCATAAATTGGCTCAATTAAGAGAGGAAGGACTATTGGACTATATACAGCTACTGTCCCTTAGTTCAATGAGAGCAAGATTTGTACCAATAGTGTTTAGACAAGATATCGTGTCTGCATCTTGTCCTCTGAACAACTACCATGAAGACAACAATATGCAATGCATTAATTATTATAAATGTCCTACTAATGCACTTTAAAACTGTCTCATTGTTATTTCTTTCTCATTAAAGTTAATAAAATTTAAAAAAAGAAAGTAAGAAATGGGGCCTGGCCCTGAGATAAGGACAGTCCCAGTGTCAATAGTGTTGACTAAATTTACATTCCTTCTCTAGCAGACACATGACGAGATGGCCATAAATTGGCCCAATTAAGGGAACAAACAACACACTGAAAAATATCCAAAGGATGTTTAAGTTAACGATCCAAAAAAAAAAAGAAAAAGAAAAAAAGAAAAAAAGCAACAACAACAACAACAAAATATGCCTGTGAGTGTGCTGGTACATTTTGAGGGAGGGATGGAAAATTGGCACGTGTTGTTATCCCTGGCTTTTCTCCCCTTTGAGAAAAGTATAAATATACCTAGCTCTAAACTATAATGTATTCCATTTGTTTGAAAAAAATCTTCCCTGCTTTCTTTACCCCTGCCTAATTGACCCTATCTGTGTCTCTTCCTGATGCATCGTGAAAATTCTTTTCACTGTGAAGGAAGTCAGTGAGCCCGCTGCTGTCGGGGAGACTAAGTTTGGAAATCCCTTGGCCTCCGAGTTCAGGAACAATGCATTAAGAGACGTATACATTTCCTATATTATGTTTAAATGAGCATTTGAAAAAGGAATAGGAAAAAGGAAATAATCTACTTTGATAAAGTAAAAAATAATTTAGAACTTCAACCCCAAAGTTCCTGGAAACATTTACAGATATATCAAGGGTAATAAATATATTATATAATATATCAAATTCTATGCAGTTCCAGTCCTAAAACAACAGTCACTTGTTGCATTTATGTGTTAAATTCAACTTTGTTAGGTATCTTTTTGCCTGCTTCAGATTGATAGCGTGTAGTCCATGCTTCAAGAACACGTGAGTGAACTTCCTAATTCTCCCTTACTTGGTAGAACCCTGAGGCAATTTTGAACAAAATAATTCAGCGAATTGTTATGGACTACAGAGGAAGCTAGCTGTAATGAGGCAAAATGAATTCAAGTCTCTTACTACTGTAAGACTCTAGTCTACTCTATGAAAATTAATGTATTCTATCCTTACATTTTGTAATGTTCAGTAAAAGAGTTCAGATTTTCTAAGTAATGTTCCTTTCTGCAAAGAAATATACTTATCCTGCAGAAATTTATCTGGAATGAAGGTCTTAAAAATGTTCACCTCTTCTAATTTTATTCCTAAGGTTCTTCCTTAAGTAAATTAAGTAAATCAAATATGAGCATAAAGTTATATGCTAAATAACTTTACATAATTATTCACTTTAGTAAAAATGAATTATTTTATTCAATAGTGTAGGTAGTTTAAATAAAATATATATTTGTATAATAAAATATAAAACAAAAATTTGAACATTGGAAGACTTTTATAAAGGCATTGAAAAGTGGCCATAATCTATTATGATATGGAGAAAGATAAGAACATGAAATTAAGTTTTTAATCAAAATTATACATACACACATTGAAGTGAAGGTGAAACTCAAGAATTAAGGGCAATGGTATATTTACTTTACAATTTATCATTACAATATAATGTAATGTTCCAAAATATTTTAATTTAATTTTTTTTTTTTTTTTTTTTTTTTGTCTTTTTGAGACAGGGTCTCGCTGTGCAGTTGAGGCTGGCATTGAGCTCACTTTTGTAGCCCAGGCTGGTCTCGAACTCACACCAATCCTCCTGCCTCAGCCTCCCGAGTGCTGGGATTACAGGCGTGAGCCACCATGCCCGGCTTAATTTAATTTTTTATTAGTACATGTTTATAGTACATGATTATATTCATTTGAGGAAGATGGCACATGTACACAACACATCCTACTCTGTAAAAATATAACTGTTAAACATGATCTGTTCAGATTTTGCTGCAGAAGTTACTTTGAGAAGTAGTTTCAGTGTGTGACAGAGGCTTGTTTTAAATGATATTTTCAGCATAGTATCCTGGAAAATGCAGGTAGATCTCATTTGCTAATCATGGGCTGTGCTTAAAAATGGCTTAAGAGAGAATTTTAAAAAATATCTCCTGGGGCTCATTTCTGGGAGTGTGGATGTGGAATCCATTATATATATTTTGTCAAAGCTTTCTTCAGGTAACACAGATACACATTAAACACTATCCTGTATTACTTTGGTTTGAAATAAAATAACAAATATTAAATGAAGTTTAGAAAAAGGAGATGTGGATGGATGAAGCAGAGTTACTTTACTTCCGGTAGAAAAGCATGTGAGGTACTCAGAGCCTTCCTGAGAAGCTGATAATCACTGAAATAACATCACTGGTAGTACAATGCTCTGGTACAAAAGATATGGAATGGCAGTTGGTATCTCATTACTTGCTTATGTTCCTGAACTAAGAGTAGGCAGAAAAAAAATGAATGCATAGAATATTTATTGTGAGTATGACCTGAGAAATATATCTCACATCTAAATTTACAATCTAATTTTATTTGTTTTATATGTTTTCAGAAAAGTAACCACAAGTTAGAAGGTTGAATTTCTTTAATCTTTCTCATTTTACATGTCCTACTTCCATTATTTTATTTTTATTTATTTTTTACATGCCCTAAATTTTTTAGAGTCAATGTTTATTCAGATTGACCAGAAAGCTTGAAAATTTGCTAGCAATTGAACCATTAATTCCTGGTTGATTTATTTTCTTATGAAATATTTAATAGTTAACTCAGGGAATGTGGGAAATTTCTTAAAATTTTATTCTTTTTAATTGCCTATTTTGCCTTCAAAATTGAATATGCAAAAAATTGACCACATATCCAGGTAAAATAATTCTTTCTAAATGTAGGATGCTTTATGTAAATCCCATGATAATATAGAAATACTTATAATGTTGGAGAGGCTCTGGGATATTGGAGAGGCTGTAGGGAAAAAAGGAACACTTCTTCACTGCTGGTGGGAAGGCAGACTGGTGCAACCATTATGGAAATCAGTGTAGAGACTCCTTAAAAACTAGAACTGGAAATTCATTCAGTCCAGCTATCTCTCTACTGGGAACTTTCGCAGAAGAACTGAAAACATCATATCATAGCAATGTTTGTGCTCCTCTGTTTACAGCAGTACAGTTTGTGATATCCATATCTTGGAAATAACAAAAATGCCTGTCACCTGAAGAATGGGAAAAAGATGTGGTGTTTTTATACAATGGAATATTAGTCAGCTAGCCTTCACATATAAGTAGAAGATGTACCTTGAACATATACTCATAAGTGAAATAAACCAGACCTATATGTGTAAATATCATAGTTTCCCTAGTGTAAGAACTCAAAAGAAGAAATAAAAATGGAAAGGCATAACACAGTTAAATGGAAATCAAGAACTTAAGGATTACACAAGAAGAGACAGCAAGCAAAAAAGTTAGGAAACATGGTGCCGGCAAAATCATGCACTTATATACAGAGGATGACTTAGATAATGGTCCTAAGAATCTCCAACAGTTTTTGACACTGAGGATAGCAATGTGTAATACTAAAACCATGCTTGGAATGTCTGACATTCTGGTCTTTTAGATGTGTGCTGCTTTTAATGTCATTTCAATTATTGTTATTATTATTTTTATTTATTTATTTATTTATTTATTTATTTTTTTGCGGGGGCTAGTACTGAACTCAGGCCCTTGCATTTGTTAGGCAAGCACTTATTCTACTGAGCTATTTCTTGCCCCCATGTCATGTCATTTCAATTATTGCTGTACTCTCAAGTAAATACTTGTTTTGAAAAAACAAAAAAAAAAGGTAATAAAAAATAAAAGACAAAGAAAAATGCTATAGTACTGACCTCCTATAATTTTTTATATGGTAAAATTTCTCAATTTTTGGGTAAAAATGTGTAATTTTTTATAATATTCTATTGGGATTTATTAGAATATCAGTGATTGTTGGAAAATATTGGTTCCATATTAAATCTAAGGTGTTTGCTATTCAGAAAGACAGTGATGTTAAGCTATAATACCTATGTTATAGAGTAATAGTATCACTAAGTTCCTCTTCTGGAGGGTTAACAACTTGAGTTTGCAGACCAAAAATTAGAGAAAAAGAAGGACTACAAGGATAACCAATATTTTGGCCCTATCCCTTCAAGGTCAGTGAGGACTGAAGACATGACAGTACCTGTGCTATAACATCCTATAACTCAGTTGTGTCCCACATTTTCTGTTCAAGAAGATTATGAGGTCACAGAGGAAAGGGATTGATGATGTGTAGTATGCCTAAGGAGAGTCACCTAGAGAGAAAACATTCTCTCATGCTTTTCCAGAGAGCAAATTGGTCAAGCAATGGCCATGACTCATCCAGATGGCTGGCACTGACAAAAGTTCTACAAAACACTGTACATAGTTTCAACATAAATCCTGAGGGGGTTTAACTTACCTTGTCAGATGCAAAAATTACATGTTTTATTATATAGGTCTTCCTTTAACTTGGCCTTAATCATCCAACAAAAAATTTAACCACAAGGAATAAAAAGTAAATCCATATTAGTGTGCTGGGCTGTAAAAGGCTCAAGTCAACAGCTTCCAACATTACCAGGTCTTTTATTAACCCACTACTATTATAGAATGTTGGGCTATGCATACAACTACTTTCTGTTAGCTCAACGAGAAGAAATATTTATACCAATAGTGTTTAGAAAAGTTATCATGTCTGCATCTTGTACTGTGAGCAACTACTATGGAGACAAAAATATGCATTGTATTAATTATTGTGTGTGTCTTACTAATGTGTCTAGAATCTATCTCATGTTATTTCTCGTTAAAAGTAATGAAATAAAAAATAAAAAAATAAAGAAATACCTGTAGAAGATATACAAAAGAAAAAGTAATCAGAGCATGCCATTGCAACACATAAAGCAAGACAGTGACAGAAAAAGGGAAAGAGCCCCAAGAGAGAAAATAATGAACAGCCAGCTGCCTTCTCCTGTTAGTAAGTCCTTGCCTATCAATAATTACATCCATGTAAATGGATTCAGCACATCCCATCAAAGGTCACCCAATGGCTGAATCATGGATAAAAGAAGAAGCAAGATTCAATGTACTCTGTCGACAATAGACATACATGAGGACACAGATGAAAAAGAGAGAAAAGGTCTTTTATGTAAGCAGTAAGCAAAAGATATCTGGGTTGTTTACACTTGTATCAGACAAAAGAATAAATTTAAAAATTTCAAAAGAGTAAAAGTAAAATACATAATAATACAAGGACCTATTGATTAAGAAAGTAAAAACATGCTAGCTGCATATTCACCCCGCACCTACCAGGGGCCAGCCGTACTTCAGTAGGCATTTCTTTCTCATGCAAGTACCACTTCACGGCAGCCCTGACTAACAGGTCATGGACTTCAACCTCCAGAATGGTAAGACAAATTAAGACCCTTATTTTCATAAGAATTGATTTATCTCAGGCATTTTTTAGAGTGACGCAGCACCAGCTAACATACACACCTCCGGGAACTTGAAACACAAGAACAAAAGGAGCCCGAAATGAAAAGGGTGGAAGTGAATAAGCTTAGAGCAGAAAAATGAAACAGAGGAGAAAAACAAAAACAAAAACAAATCACTGAGATCAAGAAAATTGAAAACCTTCGGCTGGCTTCACTATTTTAGTCTGTGTTTCTGTAAAAATATGTTAGTGTAAATTTTTCGTGAGAGTGAATGGTTTATAAAGAAAGAAAATTAATCTCATATAAATCCAAAGGCTGACAACAGCAACATGCAGGTGTCAGGTGAGGCTGCTCTGAACCTCCAGGCCAAGCCCTGGTGCTGTATTCTCACATGATGAAAGGCAGGGAGGTAGGAGAGCCTGCTTGTCATCCTTGAGCCCCTTTAAAACTCCTTAATCTCAAAGGCCATATTCTTAATACTGCTATATTAGATATTAACTTTCAACATAAAGTTTTGAAACACTTGTCTTCATTGAAACGATAGCATTTCATCTTTGACCCCCAAATGCTTTCTACTTATAAATAAACTGTATTCAGTTTCTCCCAGTGGTTTCCAAATGTCTTAACTCATTCTAATAACATCAAAGTACAAATCCAAAGTCTCATCGAAAAATCCCCTACATGAGATATAAGTTAGACTTAATTTATGATTAGTCCTGAGGCCAAGTCCTCTTGTGCTATGAAATTTAAATCCATGAATTTGTATGTTTCCAAAGTACAATGGTGACTCAGACCTAGGGTAGATATGCCCATTCTGAAAGAGAAAAATATGTAAAGAGAAACAGGTAATGTCTTCCAAACAAATCTAAAATCTAACAGGGGAATTTTACAGCTTAAAAATAATCTTTGACAGCATAACCCACCTTCTAGGTACACTTGGATGAAGCTGGTTTCCAAAACCTTCAGATGATGTTACTTTGACTGCTTTTTTGGGTGAGCCCATGCTGTGACTTTTGCAGGCTGGAGCCAGCTATCTGGGGCTTTCTCAGGCTGCAGTCACATGCTGGTGACCTGGGATCTTTGGTGGAAACCTGTTCTCTAGTTTCAATAGCCATTTCCTAGTGGGAACTCTGTGTTAGTTCTAACCTCCCCATCCAGCAAGGCATTCTGCCCTTGGGGAAGTCTTCTGCCTGGGTCCCAAACCTCTTTGAGACATTGTTTGAAACCTAGATTGACTCAGTTGTGCCTCTACAACACTTAAACTCTTGCATCTGCAGAGTCAGCCTGGTGGAGCTATTGCCAGGATTTTTACATTCTGTACTTGTACTACCAGTGGCTTGACTTGTGTCTGGTCCCACTTGCGCTATGAGTGCGGTAGCTGAGGAGCACTACACCAGAATGAAGGGAGGGGGACCTGAGGTATTGCCAGGTAGTGGGCAAGCACTGAGTCCCAGATTCCCATTGATGTTCTAGGACATTCTCTTGTAGTTTTCTTTTCATAGGGCCCTACCATTCTTAGCATCTGATGGAAGAAAAAGTCTTAAAGATATAAGCAGTTGGAGCTGGGGAGATAGCTCAGTAGAATAAGTACTTGCCTGGCAAATGCAAGGTCTTGAGTTCAATCCCCAGTCCAGCCAAAGAAAAAAATAAAGATAGCAATATGTACAGGGCAATTCCCTGATTGCCTTGGTGAACAGCTTCAGGCTTTCTTCAGTCCATACCAATTTTTAAAACCTATATCTGTTTTTATTCTTGCATTTTACTTAAGCAGGTAAGAGAAATCATGCAATATCTTCAAAACCTTCTTTAGAGATTTTTTTTTTCTGCTGAATATCCTCAGTGTCAGTTTTAAATTATGGTACTCACAAAGTATGTAATCAATTCAGCTAAATTCCTTATTGCTTTTTGATATGGGTGGCATTTTGTGTTTCCAAGAAAAAAAATCTTTCAGTTCTTTTTTTTTTTTTTTTGTCTTTTTGAGACAGGGTCTCACCATGCAGTTCAGGCTGGCCTTGAGCTCACTTTTGTAGCCCAAGTTGGTCTCGAATTCGCACTGATCCTTGAGTGCTAGGATTACAGGTGTGCACCACCATGCCTGGCTTCTTTCAGTTCTAAGATCTCATACAAATGCTTTTTTTTTTTTTGTCTTTTTGAGACAGGGTCTTGCTATGCAGTTCAAGCTGGCCTTGAGCTCACTTTTGTAGCCCAGGCTGGTCTCAAACTTGCACCAATCCTCCTGCCTCAGCCTCCCAAGTGCTGGGATTACAGGCGTGTGCCACCGTGCCCGGCACAAATGCTTTTTACTGTCCATATATCTATCACCACTTTGACTGTAACCTTTCAATATCTAAGAAGATCAAAGCTTTCTCTACAGCTTTTCTCTTCTGAATCATCACCAGAATCACCCCAAATGCTCTGTTCCTATCAGCCTAGGCTTTATCATGTGTCCCTTTTTATACTCTTCCAGTCTCTATGCATTACCTTCTACAGCTTCTTCCACATTTTCAGTTACATGTTATAACAAAGCTCAAATTTAACTTGCATCTTAGTCTAACTGTATTGGTGTAATAGAATAGCTGAGAAAATATAATTAGTAATCATAGCAATTAATTTTCTCACAGTCCTGGAGGCTATGAGGAAGTCCTGGTGACTTCCTACCGTTTCCACTGTCTTTAAAGCATTGATCCATTAGTGAGCAAGTATGGAAGTAGGTAGGTAGTGAGAAGACACAAATAGGTGCCTTTTTAAAGGCACAAGTCAATTAGTAAGGACAGCATCCTTATGATCTAATTACTTCCTAAGGCCATACTTTAACCATCACTGCTATGGAGATTAAGTTTCAATGTGAATTGTAGGGAGGATACGTGCAAACCATAGAAAGAAATAAAAAAAAATCAGAAGATACAAAAAGAAAAATGAGAGTGATGTTACAATTGATGCCACATGATTAAAAGGATTATAGGAGAATATTATGAATAAATATATGTCAACAAACTGTATAATATACAAGGAATACATAAATTCCAAGAAACAGGAAACCTACCAAGATTGATTCATGAAGAAGGAAGTAATAATTTGATCAGTGTAAATTATCAGCAAGGACTTAATTAGTAATTAAAAACCTGCTAACAAAGATAATCTTAGCAACTGTTGGTTACCTATATAAATTTTACACAATTTTAAAAAGTGAATTGAGGTCAGTACTTTTCAAACTCTTCCAAAACTTTGTAGACGAAGAAGCACTTTTAAATTACTCTACAATGCCATGTTTATGCTGATACTAGAGACAGAAAATCTATAAGGAAATTATAAACCCAGATTCCTAATGAATATAAATGCAAATATTTGTAACCAAAATATTAGCAAGCCAAATTTAATAGTATATTAAAAAAGTATTATGCTTTATGACTGTATTAATTTGTTTCCTGCTGTTAATAACACCAGACAACATACTGGGCAAGTTGTAAGAAAAACAGTTCTATTTTGGCTCATCTTTCTAGAAGCCTAATTCTATAAAGACCACATTTGGTGATAGCATTTTTTCTTGAAGAGTCCTGAAACGATATAGCAGATCATATGGCAAGAGATAAGAGATACATTTAGGGTACTTGTCATGATCTTTCCCTCTTCTTGTTAATCTACTGAGGTTTGCTCATAGGTCCTTAACTCTAATGACCTTATTCCAATGCCCCCACCTCTAAACACTGCTAAGAGATATATTATCTCTTCTCTTTAACTTCATATCATGGCTCTAGTCAGTCCGATAGTGGCAAATAAATTAAACTAAAATAGTAAAATATGAAGCAAGCATTACTTATAAAAGACATAATTTGAATATAAAGAAAATACATTTAAATTAACTAAGAATAAGTGTAAAAAGAATAAGTGAAGTTGGAAATTTTCCTAAAGAAAAGATAAAACAGATTTCATATCTAAATATTGTTAAAAATATTCAAAATATTGTAAAATTTCAAATACTGAAATATAAATATAATAAATGCTGGATAGTTTCCCTAGATACTACAAAACATTTAAAGAAAAAATTAATGGAATCATGTAGTGTTTAGAGCTCAACAGCTTCGATGTTGTTCAAATGTCAGTTTTCTCTAAATGGATCTACCATTTCAAAGCAAAATTGAGCAAAATACTGTCTCCTTTTTTTCAAGTTTGCTTGAACATACAAAGGATATCAAAATCACCAAGATGATTTTGAAAGACAATAGTAAAGTAATGGAGTTTCTGTATCAGGTATTTCTTTCTTTCTTTTTTTTTTTTTTTTTCTTCATTTAGTGTTACTTTATTACCTTAGAACATTATCTATTGTGATTTTAGTAAACCTCATAGTAATCACGAAGTGCAAACCTGCAATATTCATACATAAAGCATGCTGCTAAAGAAATCACTTGACCACAAAAGAAGTAGCAGAAATGGAAAAAAGGAACACAGTCTTCAGTCCTAATACAGTCTTCATTGAGCATTGCAAAAAATTACCAATTCACATTGATAGTTTTTAGTAACTACTTGAAAGTAAGTGAGTTAAATTCTTTATATAAAAGTATCCACAGAATGGCAGAATGGATGAAAGTGTCGGAGGCAACTATGTACTGCCTTCAGGAGATCCACTTCACTGATAAGGACACATAGACTGGAAACGAATGGATAGACAAGAATATCCCATGAAATTGAAGTGCAGAGCCACGAAAAGAGAAGTGGCTATGGTTTTTTTCTACATAAAATGTATTTCAAATAAAAAAAATGAGAAAACAGACTCAATAAGGTGATTACACAACGACAAAGAGATCAACAGAGGAAGAAGATTTAACAATTATAAATATATGCATTCAGCATTAGAATATTATTCATCCTGGTTAATTTTCTGATTGCCGAGGTAAATATAAGACAGCAAAGTCAGAGGAGGAAAGGTTTGTTTTGGTTCACAGTTTGTAGAGGTTTCAGTGTTTAACTGGCTGGTTCCAAGGCTAGTTGGCATAGTAGAGCAGGCAGCAGAAGATGAGCAACTGTGACAATAAGCAACACATGGCAAACAGCCACACTAGTCCTCTTTCTGACTCACACCCATAGTGGGGCACTTTTAATGCTACCCAGAAGTATATTGATCAGTGGGCTAATTTAGTATCAGACACCGATTTCATCATTGTACATTTAATTCCAGCATCAAATACTCTGGGCCTAGCCATCATGAAAAGCATCAAGCTTTGGGGGATACCTCAAAACAAGCCCTGACACTACTATTCAAAGTAAATCCTGAAGGGATTTGACTGACCTTGAGAGATACAAAAGTTACATGTTTTGTTATACAGGTCTTGCTTAAACTTGCCCTTAACCACCCAGCAGAGTTTAACCACAAGGCATAAAATGGAAAGCTAGATTAGAATGCTGAGCTGTAAAAGGCTTAAATGAACAGCCTCCAACATTGCCAGTTTTATCAATAACCCACTGTGATTATTGAACATTGCATTATGTATATAATTGCTGTCTTCTAGTTCAATGAGAAGAAATTTTGTTGTACCAATAATGATTTGAAAAATTATAACATCCACACCTTGTGCTCTGTATAACTAATAGGAGGACAACAATATGCATTGTATCAAATATTGAAATGTACTACTAATGTGTTTTGAAAATGTCACATTGTTATTTCTTATTAAAAGTCAAAAATAAATAAATAAAGGAACAGTAGTGTAACATAGGTAGAGACAAACTACAACATAACATTCAGTTTTATCAATGGATAAATCATGTGAACAGAACAAAAAAGAAATATGAGGTTTAAACAACATGCAGGAAAAGTAAACAATATGTGGGACAAAATGAACCAAATAACCATCTATAGAACATTTCATCACACAGCTCTTTCCTGTAGATTCTTCTCAACTGCATGCCAAGCATTTGCAAGACAGATTATATTTAAAGGCACAAAAAATCTTGACCAATTAAGAAAATCACAACCATATGTCTCTTTTCTGCCTCCAATAGATGAAGCCATAAGGCTGAAAAGTGAATAAACACATGGGAGCTTAAACACACACTGCTGCACAAGTGAGCCACTGGAGGAAAAATGATTAAGTTTGTTGAGGTGAAGGAAAATAGAAGGGGCTCTGACCAGGGAGATGACACGGAAGGGAGCAGAAGAAGTAAAAAGGATCAAGATGTGACATTGTTGTGTACTAATACCCATTATTACTGTATTTATTGTGTGATACAACATGCACTAGTGAAAAGAGAAGGAAAAAGTAAAACACATGTTAGTTACAAAAGAAAATAGACACAGCATGCTTAGAGCTACTAGACATGGCAAAAGTTGTTCTAACAGGGACATTCATAGCAATGATAACAATAATAATAATAATAACAATAATAATAATAATAGTAATACCATTATCGAAAAGTATATCTGAAATATTCTAACAATACATCTTGAACAACTAGAATAGAAGAAGTTGAACTCAAAATTAGTTTCCAAAAGCAAATGATAAATATTATGCCCAAAAAAATTACAAAAATAATTGAAATGTAGACTAAAAATAGTGAGATAGTTATTATTAAAATACAAAGTTGACAAAGATTTATCTAGACAAATTAAGATTAAGAGATAGAGAGGGCTAAAATAAAATCAGACATGAATCAGAGCGCTGCACATGATGCCACAGAAATAAAAAGAATCACTAGAAACTATGATCAATTATACAAGTAGGAAAACCTGAAAGGATCAATAATGACCAATGTGATTCAACCAATAATGAAACGTCTTCCATCAAAGGAAAGGCTAAGACATGATAGAGGGTTTTATTGATTAATTTCTATTAATCATTTAAAGAAGAACAAACAATAGTTCTTCCCAAACTATTCAACAAAAAATATTGTGGAAGATTTCGTACTACTTGGGATTGAATTCAGACCTTGCACTTGCTAGGCAGGAGCTGAGCTATCACTCCAGCCTTGAGAAGAAAATTTTCTACATTTGCCTTTAAACACCAGCATTAACCAGTGATGGCAAATTGTTCAGAGCTTTCAGTGAAAGAAGCAGTCCCCTGCAGCACATGTGCTATAGATTTGCCACCAGTGCATATGTAAGAAGACAACAACCAAAAGTCCCCAGCAAGGAGAATTTAACAACATATAAGAAATATCATTCACTATGGTAAGTAAGTGCCACACTGGGGATGTCAAATTGTTTGACATATGTGCAAAACTATATAATGATTTCCACAGATAAAGAAAAATGCTAATGCCATTTTTTTTTTCAGAATTTGAAAAACTGTTATCACGGAACAAGTTAAATAATCCTAATCTTGAAGAAAAGCAAAAGCAAAAAATTAAATGTCACACCACCAGACTAAAATATATTACAATAATATAGCAATTAAATCATCATGGTGTTGGAATAAAAGCAGGCACAGGAACCAATGGAACCGAAAACAGACCACACAGGATCCCAAGCATTTATAGCTAATCAGATCTTGACAAAGTAGCCAAAAATCTGCAATAATCAAAAGGAAATCAATTCACTACTTGGTGATTGGAAAACTGCCTCTATTTGCAGAAGAATGAAACTAGATCTTTCTGTTTCTTACTTTTTATATTGTATCAGCTAAAAAGATTACAGATTTAATGTGGGATACAGCACTGTAAGGCTCCTAGAAAAAAAATATAGGACCAATGTTTCAGTACCTTGACATGAGTGATTTTAAAATAAAATATGCTAAATACAAGCAACAAAAAGAAAGCTTGACAAGTGGGGCTACTATTGAGCAAAAAGCTGTAGCCAAGGATGAAATCCACAGAGCAAAGAATGAGCCTTACTGCGCATGAGAAAATATTCACAAAGTATATATCTGACAAAGATTAGTACTGAAAATTAAAAACTGACATGGAGCTGGAGAGGCAGCTCAGCTACGAAGTGCATGCGTAGCACAGACAAGGAGAGAACTAGTGATTGGAAGGAGCAGTCAGTCAATGGATACAACAATATTGTCTCAAAAGAGTAAGTGTGGGTATTCTATAGCACAATGCTGTAAACATAATGAGCAGTAATGCATCGCAAGCACTTTAGAAGATAAAATTGAAATGTATTCACAATTTAAAAAATGAAAAATACTTAAGGTAATAAATATGCTACTTATCTTGAGTTGATTGACATCTAATGTATGCATGAATCAAAATATAGCTTTACTCGATAAAAATGTGTAGACAATGGGTCAAATAAAAATGAAAAAAAGAAAGAAAATAGTTGGAAAATTTCAGGGCACAGTGGTGCACGCCTATAATTTCAACTCTCAGGAGGCTGAAGCAGTTGGATCACCGTGAGTTTGAGGCCAGGATGGGCGCATAGTGCGTTCAATGTCAGTTTGAAGTACATAAGTACATAGCAAGATTCTGTCTCAAAAGAGGAAGCTGAAGGGCTTGTATTACAAGAGAGCAGTGTTCAACACAAAGCTACAATTCCCACTGCAGCATAATATTGGTAAAAAGACAGAATGCAATTTTAAAAGTTTTGATACATGCATTTGCCTTAGGTACCAATCCCTGAACAAATATAAAATATTTTCATATTTGCAGAAAGTCCATGCTATTTTCTTTTCCTTTTTAATGTATTTGGTGCAGGGTTTCATTACTCAGCTTTAACTTGTAGCTATCCTCCTGTTTTCAGCCTCCACATTGCTGGGATTACAAGTGTGTACCACATCTTCCCATGCTATGTTAGTCCTGACCACTGTTGCAGAGATATTGTTATTATTTTATTTATTATTATTTTTCTTTATTTAACTATCATGTAACTGGAATGAAACAGTTGATGATTTTTGTGTTTGGTTTCTTCCTTTAAAATAGCATCTCAAGGAAATACAAAATTGTAGCCTGTCAAGACTATGGTATTTGGCCCAGTCTCTTATTTTCAAGTACTAGTCTTGAGAGAGAGAATGACAGTAACTGAGTTTACACCAGGAACAGTACATATCAAAAAGACAAGAGTGACATGTATTCCAAACATAGTTTTAGCGTTACATTGTGCTATTTCCTTGAATTTCCAACTATCTGTGTCAAAATTGTGTAACTGCTTATATCACATTGTATGGAAAGTTATTAGAATATCAATGATGGTCAGAAAATATCATTTACAAGCTAAGTCAAAGATATTTGATACTCAGAAAGCCAGTGATGATAAACTCAAGTGCCTATGTTATAGAGTAATAGTATCACAAAGCTTTTCTTTTTTTTTTTTTTGTCTTTTTGAGACAGGGTCTCACTGTGCAGTTCAGGCTGGCCTTGAGCTCACTTTTGTAGCCCAGGTTGGTCTCGAACTCGCACTGATCCTCCTGCCTCAGCCTCCCGAGTGCTGGGATTACAGGTGTGTGCCACCACGCCCGGCTTTCACAAAGCTTTTCTGATGGAGGGTTAAGAATGAAAGTTAACAGACCGACAATTGGAGAAAAAGAAGGGCTATAAGGATAGCCAATATTTTGGACCTAGCCCTTCAAGGTCAATAAGAACCCAGGATATAAGAGAGCCTGTGCTGTAATATCCTATAACTCAGAGGTGTCCCAAATTTTCTGGTCAAGGAGATTATGGGACCTCAGAGGAAAGGGATGAATGAACTATAGT
>PVJA010042134.1:0-17493 GCA_004027025.1 Myocastor coypus | reverse complement strand
GGGGGGGGGGGCAGGAGGGAGAACACAATAGGCAACACTGTCGAAAATAACCAAGTGTAGCTGAAGGGGGGACCTGCTAGGACAGCGATTCTTGTTTTCTGGGTACCTTTTCAGTATCTGATAAAAATGGGGCTCTTTCTCCAGAGGAAAGAGATACATGTAAATAAATACAAAGCATATATTAAAGAGCTCCAAGATCTCAGGGTAAGACATCTTTACTTTAGACCAATGTGGACAGAAATCTCAAACTGTATATGCTGCTCTGAGGTCTAAGGTCCTGAATCTCCCCACTCAGTGAAGACTACTTAGTCCCTCTAACTAGCCTCTAATCAGCCATCCCAGCTTCAGAAAGATAAGGCTCCATGCTCTCAGACCCACATAGGAATTTACCTTGACGGATGGCAGACAGCAGGTCGCTGCGGGCATCGCTCACGGCAGGCAAGGAGGACTTAGGTTTAGTGGCATCAGAAAGCGGTGGTGGTGGTGGTGCAGCAGGTTGGCCATCCACGCCACTGAAGGGGAGAGGTGGGGGCCCTGGAGGGGGTGGAGGAGGGGGTGGGGGAGGCACTCCTCCAGTTGGTTGAGACATGGGAGGTGGTGGGAGAGTTGGGTAGTCAGCTGCTGGTGGTGGAGGTGGTGGTGGAGGGGCAGCAAAATCAGGGTGAGGTGGAAAAGATGGGGGTGAAGGCGGTGGGGGGGTTTCTGGAGATCCAAATCCCCCAGCTGGTGGTGGAGGTGGGATCCCCAGTGGAGGTGGAGGCGGCGGAGCTGGTGGTGAAGCAAATCCAGGTTTGGGACCTGGTGGAGAGCTCAGAGGAGGAGCTGGGGGTGGATGGCTTGGGCTGACCACGCTTGATCTTTTGGGTGCTGCCAGAACAGATGCTCTTTGGTTGTCTGCTGGATAGCTACAAGGGCAAAGAAAAAGACCCACTATCACTCTCAGAATACAAAGCCCCACCCAGATAGCTACCTCTAAGCGTAGGCATCTCTTTTTGACTCCATCATTTCACTTTGTTAAAAACAGACCGACAGACCTGAGAATGGTCAGAGCAAACCAATAAGGAAATAAGTATCTTCATAAGATAATGAGCTGCCCACTAGCAAAGAACTGTAACAAGAAATTGAGGAAAACTGCCTGGAAGAAGGGAACTCTCCTTCCAGGCAAGGCTATTTGCTAAGACATCTCTTAGGTCTTCCTCTGACCTTATCTCTTATAGGAAAGGCACTGAACCCTCCTCTAGAACAGCCCATGGGCAATTTGTCAATTTAAGCTTGGAGACAGGACTAAGAATGTATATAAGAACACAACAGAATGAATTCAAATACCACCCACTCACTGGGCTCTGTTTCTCAAGCTATTAACATTTACCAGATCTGGTGAGGGCAGAAAACCCACAACCAGCTGACCAAACCTGAGGAGATACAGATTTAGGTACATGCATCTTCACTTGAGAAAACAAGGTCTCCATCTGAGGAGATGAGAACAGGGTATACATGTGCCATCAACTCTTGACCTAGGCTTGAGAGATGATTAAGAGACTCCACTCCCGGAACCAGATTTGTGTAAGTGCAGCTGTAAGACTCACGCTACATGTGAGGCTGAAGGTTTTCTTATTCTACCTTTCTGTCTGTCCTGCATTAATAACTATTCTTCAGAAAAGCATCCATCTTGGAATTTTCCACAGTCCTTCAAGTCTTAGCTGCATCTGACAGGGCAACCAGCAGGAAGTGATCTGGGAGGCAGAAGGAGCTCTGGGATTACTGGTTTCAAAGGCCAAGAAGAATGAGGGTAGAGAAAGAGGACAACACTGCTTTAGGTCTCTGTCAGGGGGCCTCAACATATGCAGTCACTAATTAAACAGGAGAAAACATTGTCCAAGGAGAAAAGTGCACCTTTCTAAGCTCTCATTTGTCAGGAGTCAGAAAGGCAACTACAAAAGAACACTGGAATCCAAACATGTCTTAGACTTCTTTTCAGCCGTTATAGGCAATCTCTGCACACCTCTGCCAGGGACACACTGACAAATATCGAAACAGACAAGTTCTACATTTTATCCCCCTCCTCCTGGTCTCATTCTTTCTAGAAAGTCCACACAGCAGTTACATGAACCCAGAGGCAATGGGAGAAGGAAGTGAAAATCTGCAAGGTTCTGGATCCAGGGCAAAGTTCTTGCCATTTCAAGGCCATGTCATTTCACACTTAGGTAAGGGTAAGTGAAAAAGAAGCTAGGCCTGATGGAACAGAACCATAATCCCAGCGCTCTGGGAGGCTGAGGCAGAAGACTACAAATTCAAGTCTGGATAGCTCAGTGACTTACTGAGCTCTTGCCTCAAAATAAAAAATAAAAATAAATGGGTTAGGGGTGTGGCTCAATGTAAAGATTTACTTCCCAGTACTGGACCAAAAAAGAAAAAGTTGATGACTTTTCCATTTGTTCAGGGGTAGGCAAAATACAACAGTTGAGAACCAAGTCCCAGGAATCAGACTGACTCCGCCTCTTGCTGACTGTGTGACCTAAGTTCACTGACCTCTCTGTGTCTCAATTTACTTATCTGTAACATGGGGATAATAGTACTTATCTCAAGAGTATCCCTGAGGAAATTAAGTAATTAATATACAGTATTATATACAGTATTCAGAACAATATCTGGAACCTTGTAACCGTAATAAATGTTAACTATTTCTATTATCCACAGTGACATACATGCCTGAGGTTATTTTAGTGGTCCTGTTTTATAATTTAAATTCTTATCTTGTTCTAGACTATTTAACCACCCAAGACAGGTGGAAAAGGTTCTGCCATTTACCTGAATTCTGCTGGTGGTGGAGGCAAGTTGTCCTCAGAGAATGAAGGAGATGGCGATGAGGCAGCGTCTGCCTGAGGTGGTGGTGGATAGCTGCTTGCATCCATGTTTTCAATAGAGCCGATGCTGCCGTTCTGATACACCAAGGCAGGTGAGTACCTGACAATAAATCCAAGGCCAAATGGCAACACTGAGATGTTATCATCTCATCTTTTCTTCTTAAAATATATCACAAAAATATTTTTGCTACAAAAGCTATGAGAAAAAAGAAAATAGATTCCTCACATATTTTCTGCTATACTGAAATTTTACTTGAGGGCTAAATATTCTACATATCTCCCAGACATTCAGCTGGATTGTCTGTAGTAATGGGATTCAACCAAGATTATCAAAACCCTGTTGTTTCTTTTCTGATGCCAGCCTTGTGAAATCCAGAAATTCTTTTAAATTCTCTCCCAGATGTGAGATGCAGCTTTCTACCTGACTCCCAAAGTCAGTCTTGTGCAAAGGGTGAGCCAAGACCCACAGGCTACTGAGCTGCACATGTCCCTGGCGTGCAGCCTGATTTTGAGGTCGGCAAGCCTCTGAAGTGCTGAAAGGCCAAGGAGGTATTTGATTGCAAAATCAAGCCAAGGATGAATGCAGGTTGCTGTGTGGCAGTAAATGTGGTCTCCTTGCCAGATCTCTCTTATCAAACAAAATAAGCTGCCGATTAAAGGAGGGTGTTAGGGCTTGTCTCATAAAAACCTGTCCCTCAGAGCACTGGGCCTTGGGTGAATTTACTGTGGGTGAACAACATCAAAACTTTAAACAAGCACAAATGCACCTAGCAATAAGCCATCACATGAGTACAAATACACCATATGAGCTTTGCTCTAGCTCCCCCTTCTTTCCACCATTGCTGGGTTCTAAAGAACTCATCAAAAACAAATCATAGGGAGAACAGAGTTGGAGGGAACTAACTAAATCGAATGATGCTCTGATGTGGAAAATCCCTAAAGCCCGGAGCCCTGTAGGCTTGGCACTTCTCTTGATAGGTTCACCAACAAGCATGTCCAGACAGACCAGCTGTGCAGCCTAAGACCAGGCCTTCTGGACAACAAGAAAATGAGAAGCAAACATCTCATCTTTACAAGCCTTACCCTACTAAAAAAGGGCACATGTAACAAACACTTGGCATTTGGGGAGCTTGAGGGGACAGGGTCTTGCTATGTAGTTAGGCTGGTTGTGAACTCACTATGTAACCAAGATTGTCCTCAAACTTGCAGTGATGTTCCTGTCTTAGCCTCCCAAATGCTGGGATTACAGGCATGCACCACCATGTCTATCTATAGTTGGCATTCTGAACGTGTGAGCTTCTGGCCACAGAGCCACTGAACCCACAGTAAGTGCCTGTCTGCAAAGGATAGGACCATGGAACAAAGTGGCCTCCTTTACAGTGAGGTGAGGGATTAAAGGTACCCTTAAGGCTGACTTCCCTGTAGAGAGAAGAGTTCATTTTCCTTCTCATGACCTTCATCACTCTTTAGAACAAATCTCTTAATTCAGAAAGAACAAGTGTCAAAGGTGTCAAGATTTTTAAAAGCCAAGATTTTTGTGGTAGTTATTCCTAAAAGCAAGAACAACTCAACTCTTGCTTTTTGTTATTCCTAGATACCAGGCATCAGCTGGTGTAGCTCTCTAATAGTCTATTTCCCACATTTAGAGGAAAAACCAAGTGGTAATCATGCCAAGCAGTCATAGGGACTCTGGCTTTGAATGTTATACAGATCGGACACTAGGATAAGCATCAAACTAAGCTTTAAAATTAAAAAAAAAAAAATCATTTCTCCCCTTTAAGCCTCCAACATTATTTAGTATTGGGAAATGGGGTCAGACTGACATCTCCTATTTCCCCACAGAGATATATAGCCCTCCACAGTGGCCAACCAACCTTTCCCACACTGACTCTGAGGCCTGCATTCAGCCCCTTGGCCAGCCTCTCTTCCAAGACTGACAAAGGCTGGCTGAAAAATTACTCTAGTAAAGTGCACAATTTTCCTGCCTAGCTTTACCCACTCCCTCGAAATGCCCAGCTCTTAGGCACAACCTTCAAATACATGCTTTGGAGGGAAAGGGCTCCTAGGACCACTTTTCTAATCTTCCCTCTGAGACCCTTAAACTTACTTTTGCCTGGCAGAGTATGGGCACGAGAAGCCATGGGCCTCTGTACTACAGCACTCCAGTTACCTCATTTAAATTGCTGAGTCTCTTGATTTATTTAGCAAATTTTAATCACCAGATGGATGCACTAAAAAATGGCTGATGAATAGTGGTATTGATCTAAACCACACAGCCAAACTTCAAGGGGTACAAAAGGCGTGATGCCAGAGCTATTACACTGTTGGCCCCATGTCCCCATCCCCTTTAAAGAATGTTACAGATGGTACAAAATCATCACTTACCCAGAAAATCCCAGCTTTTCTTTGGACTCCACAAATTCTTGTCCCATTTTCATTTTCTCCCACTCTTCTTTACGTGTCTTGATTTTACGTGGGTTTACATTTCCTCGATTCGGATTATCTTTCTTTTCTTTCTGCAATAAAAAGAAACAGAAAAGCCTTAGGAAAATATTCTCCAAAGTTCTTCATTAAAATTCCTCCTATCTTCCTAGATGTATGTTTAAGAGATGACTTGCCTAGACAATGTTCAATAACAGTAGAACTTATAGAACTGCTGGGTTTGGAGTGACCTAGCAGCCATCTAACTGAAATCATTTTCTAGGCAAAACATTTGTTTAGTCCCACACTTGAACATCTCTAGCAACAGGAAACCCATTCCCTCTCTGGGTAAGCCTTCCAAGTATTCAAACAGCTAATACTCAAGAAGCTAGTAAATAGCTGTTACTTGCTATGCCAGTAAGGTCAGTCAAGAGAGGTGAAAAAGAATGGCAGCTGTACATATCTAAGACAAATGTAAGGAAATAGTTAAACATATACACACACACCCAAAACAAAAAGGCCATGAAGAATTTTCTAGCCTGTGCAGCTGCACTAGACTCTGATGCTCTCTTGGGCCTGCTGGCAGCCATGCTAATGGGATTGTGAGGTCAAAACTGTTAGGTCACACACACGAGGCACAGCATCAGGAGCCCAAGAGCAGGGGAACATCTCCACCCTACCCAACCAGGACTGAAGGGGTTAAACTGCTCCTGTTACAAATCAAACCACAGAACCTTGTGTAGGTTTCTAAGAAATGAGCTGCAAAACTTGCAAGGAAGGAACTAGCCTAGCTTGAGTGTCCAGCAGAGTCAGGTGCAAACTGCAAGAGAAATAAATGGTGACTAGAAAAGTCGATTTCTAAAACTCAGCCTGAATATATTCAATTGTTAATAGTGCTAGAGGAACAAACATATTTTTGGTGTGATTTATACTTTCATCTTGGTGGTGCTTGGTATGGATACATTTTTTTAAGAGTTTTACCTAGCATCCAAGCAAGCAGCCACTCAGAATTACTTCACATAAGACTGGCTTCCTTTTTATCCCCCTTCCACAATCATGCCTACTGATGTGTAGAACAGAGGCCCCTTTCCCCTCACCCTATGCTTTCTCTTCTCTTTCATGATATCCTTGGTGTCCTGCAGCATCTTCTCCTTCCAAAGATCAAAGAAGTATGAAGGGTTGGTATAGAATTTGAGTGCCTCTTTTCCATCATCCCTAGGATAGAAATGAAGACAAGTAGCTGTCAGTAGACAGATGAGCTCCCAACCAAATCCAATATTCCAAATACCTACCAGTTAGCAGTTTTTACACCAAAGAATCAAAAAGTCACTCAAATCGATTGCATATTTCCTTTCCCATACCAGTGTTTCAATGCCCCTGGATGGCATCGCTCTACCTCTTAAGAACCTCCACTTTATTTTCAATTCCTGACAGAAGAGTTTTCATGGTCAAGGAGTAGCAGCAGGAATCCTGATTATTTCTAATGATCTGCATGGTCACAGACAGTTTCCTGAGGTTATCTGAATATCCTGGCACATCACAGGGCATTTCTGCCAAAGGTTCTCTTTCCTCCACTAACGCCCCAGGACTCTTTCGGGCATGCTAGTGCCTTCACCCACCTGAAACCTGTGCACTGAAGTGTACATCCACAAAGACACACATCTGTGTATGCACACAGATATTACTCCCTACACACAGACAACTACTTTGCTACACTTTCTTTTTCCCCTATAGAATAGCTCAGTACCTACTGCTACCCCAACCACAAGGGGGCCACACCAATCAATGACCATCTTTTTCAGAACCACAAGGTGTTATCACCATGTCTTAGTGACTATGATCATAGTACATAGTAAGCTGAGTGTTAATATAAGGGCTGTTTGCCAAATTTAATGAACTTGGTTGGAAGTCCCCCCTTTAGCATGGCCCAGCCCCCCACTATTTAAAAGCATGTCCTTTGGGGTAAAATTTTATTTTAGCATTATTTCAAACTATAAAGAAATAAATATAATCCTATTCCTTAGCTCTCCAAGCCTATCATAACACACAGAATGCATTTTCAAATCAAACACTAATTATTTTTATAGGGGCCAGGGAGATAACTCAGTAGAATAAGTGCCTGCCTGGCAAGTGCAAGGTCCTGAGTTCAATCCCAGGTACCAGAAAAAAAAAAATATATATATATTAAATCTTGTTCTGAGCTAGATACACTTCTGCTTGTGTCTGTTAAGCCAACTTCAGATAACTAAGAGAAGATGCTAATTCTGAGATTAAGTATTTAAAGGGAAAATATCATTATCTGAAAAATAAAATTCTCAGTATTATTTGTTTACCCTGTTTACAGAGTCATACAAACTCTGTACCATATGCCCTACAAATTATCAGGTGTGTGATCCCTTCCTGCCTCACAATTTCAGCTACACCCACAGATAAGAGTTTATGAGAGGCAGGCAGACCACAGTGGCACAGCATATGCCTGGAGTTCTAGCTACTGAGCAGGCTGAGGCAGGAGGAGGGCTTGAAACTAGACCAACCTGGACAATATAGTGAGACCATTTTGGGGGATGGGGACATTGTACAAAGTCAAGACTTGGTCCCACTATACTTGCTAGCTCCTTTGAAAACTAATGCATAATTTCATACAATAATAAAAAAAGGATAGATGTCATATACTTTTTCTGTTACCTATGAGAAACTACCAACTGCCTATTCAAGGTGTTCTTGAATTTAATAGGGGTGTTTCCCCCACCTCCATTTTGAAGTATACCCATGTCTGATAGAAGACATCTGCCTCTAGCTATCTATAGTCACTTTTTACTTGTTCCAAGGATATTTATGGATACAAGCAAGATATTCACTTTTTGTCCTTGTTCAGTGGTTTTGTGCAAGAAGACACTACCACGAAACCACCACCAGGAGGGAGAGGTTTTGTCTATCAGGCTACGTTCTTTTTCAAATCCAGCAGGGCCATTCCGTGCAGATGGAAATGTGTGGAAAGAATGCTCAAAACAAAGTGAACGCACTCATTTGGAAGAATGCCAATTACTCTTAAAGCTTTGGAAGGACCCCTCTGGGCCCAGAGCAGGCAGTTCGTGAGGCTAGCCCTACTAACATGCCCAAACATCTGGTAATCTAATGGTCGCCAAGTAAGTGGGAGCCTTGCTAGAAAGTTGCCCCAGGATCCACGCTGTACGATCACCATGTAACAAATTCCTTTTGATTCCATCATAACTAAATTGCTTGGATGAGATCCAGATGGACCTGGCTCATCTCAAGTTAAATTCTGCCACATGCAAAGTTAGGTAAACTTTCAATATATACTGTACTCACTATGAATTTCAGAAACAAAACAATAGTGACAATGGCCATAGAGTAAACTAACTTCTGCTGCCACAAGCAATTCTGGAGCAAGTAGTAGGCTATTTCATATAATTCTCTGATGTAAACAACATCTTTAGACATTTTAGACAATTTAGTATTATTAAACACAGGTCAAAAATAGGAAAAGCTAGCCAGGTATTACCTGTAAGGGGTAAGGTTATTAAGAGGAGGAGGAGTATCACAGGTACTGTAGGTTTCTAAGATAGGCATTGGGAGAGAATTTCTGTCAAAAAGCTTCTGGTCTTGAATAGTAGAGCTTCTGAAGGCCTTTCGGGTGTTGATTCCTTGTAGTGACACTGAAAGAAGATGGAAGGCATTAGAAAATGGACGACAGGCTATTTGAGCAAACACTGAGTCACACCAGTCAGAGAGGCCTCAGCTGCTGCATTTCTTGGCTGTGGCTGTCTGCAGCCAGGTTTTTTTTTTTTTCCCTCCTCCTCTGGGGAAGCCCCACAAGGCTGTCAGCAGCCCAGCCATTTCACGACTGAACAAAATGAGGCAACACAAAGGTTTACTATGTGGCCAGATCTAGCAGGCCTCTCCTTAGAATGAATCTTCTAAGTACCTTTATGGTAGCAAAATATGACTGAAGGAAAGGAAATCTTAGAATTGGGAAAATGGGAGAAAAGGAGTGTGTAGGGGTGTGGTAGAGATAAAAAGCTTTCTTTATACCATCCGGGATTGTGTCATTTCAAAGCAAAACTCTGTAGTTCTCTGTGATTTCTCTCCCTTTTTTCACAAATCAAGGAAAATATTTCTTTTTTTTTTTTTTTTGGTGGGACCAGGGTTCAAACTCACGACCTTGCACTTGCCCAGCAGGCACTTGTGCCTCGGAGCTATCTCCCCAGCCCCCAAGGAAAATATTTCTAAGAGACTGCTCAGAAAAGCCTACAAATGCTGAGCTCAGCTTCCTTACCTTCCTCTTCCTTAGGATCCAGCTGAGTAACTTTAACTTGTAGTCGGTCGACCCTCTCACCAAGCGAGCTTACCCGAGATGCAAAGCTTTCTGCCAGAGTAAAGATCTCTCCAAAAATGTCCTCTGCATTTTTACCTGGAGAGACAGCAAAAGACCCAAAAACTGGTGCACAAATGGAACAGAAATAGTCAGGTAAACTGGCCACTATCGACTATATATATCTCCACTCGCAAACACACGCACGCATGCACACACACATGCACACACAAGTGCAGGCCTATGTACGCTTGCCCTTGGAGGTGGAAACATTCTCCATAGCATGAAGAATCTGCATATGTTCCATAACTTATACAGCCTTCCTCATGAACTAAACAGTCATGGAACTCAAGGCAGGTTGAATTAAAAAAAAAAAAAAAGGTGTAATGTAAAACATTAATCCCAGAAAAGCATATAACATGTCTACACATCTGCCTGAAGCCTCCATGGTTCTAGAAAACAGACAGGGAGTTAAGAGGACCTACTGGGTGTGCACAAGTAATAGGATAAATGAGCAATCACTTCCTCAATGGCACTTTGAAAGCCCACTATATAAAGATGAGCTGGTGGTACTCTGAGGAACCCTGAATGTGTCAGTGTCAACATCCCACAACAGACACGTAACTTCTTATGAACTGAGAATTGAAAAAGTTACTTTATGTCCTATAATCTACAATCATCAAAGTCTTTGCTCTAGAGTAGAATCCTTCAAATCTACATCTCTGGGAACAAGTGAAAAGCTGAAATTTTAAGCTGTTCCTGAAAAACAATATACTGGTGGTCTCCTTCTACAATGTCTTTTTTTTTAGCAAAACAAAAAGAGTTCTGTACATTTAACACTGGAATGCAAAGGGAATTTGCAGCCAAAGAAATGTAAGAGTCATTTGACACTACCTCCATATTGTCATTCTAAGCCACAAAGCACATTCTTACTAGGAATGAAAAGTGGTAGGGGCCTGGGAGATAGTTCCATGGCACAAGTACCTGCCTGGCAAGTGCAAGGTCGTGAGTTCAATCTCTGGTCTCGCAAAAAAAAAAAAAAGTGGTATATATGAATAAATACACCATCTGAGTTTCTTAATTGAAAGGTGAAGGCATGCAAAAGTGTCTGTAATTTTTTGGGAAGTATTGAAAGTAGCCTCTAGACGGGAGTGGTAGCACATGCCTACAAACCCAGCACTTGGCTGAGGCAGGATGATCGGTACAAGTTTGAGACAAGCCTGGGCTACAAAAGTGAGCCCAAGGCCAGCCTGAAGTGCATAGTGAGACCTGGTCTCAAAAAAACACAAAAGTAGCCTCTCGATTTTCACTTCTAAACTACATTAACAATACTTAGTCTGGGGCTGGCCTGATAGCTCAGCAGCCTGAAGTACCTGCTTAGGCAGAGCGCAGTGACCAGGTTCGATCCCTGACATGCCTTGCCGGCACTGCCCTATGGGTGTGCTGAGATGGTGATTGAGACTGGACATAGTGGTGCATACCTGTAATGCCAGCACTTGGGAGGCTGAAAATAGGAGAATCACTATTATAAGTCTGATCTATGTAGTAAGACCCTGTAGACCCTGTCCTAAATACAGAAAAATAAATAAAACTTAGTCTGCGTGGGAGGGTAGTCTAAAAGGCCAAAACCATACCTTTTGTGTGAACTGCAGTTCACCTTTTCTATATAACCCAGACAGTAAAGATAAGACCAATCAACTACTTATTTTGAATTGCTGGTAAATTTAGGTCAATAAGGAATTTTAATCAAGAAGGGAACAAGTCCTTGCATATTGAATGATTCTATGATCTAAACAATCATAGGAAATTCTGGAACTTAAAGGGTTCAAAATAGCTAACATGTGCTAGTTCTAATCTGCAAGTCCAAGATCTTATTTGATCCTTCTTTTTTTTTTTTTGTGGTACTGGGGATTGAACTCAGGACCTTGGCCTTGCCAGGCAAGTGTTTATTCTACTGAGCTATCTTCCCAGTCCTTTATTTGATCTTTGTCCATAATAAAAACCATACTGTATCATGCTTGACCAGGTAGTAGAAAATTGTTTGGAAGCTAAAGCAGAGAAATATACAACATTATGGAAGGAAAATAAACCAAGCTCAAAAATATCCAACTGTTCTAGAGGAAAAAAAAAATCCAAATCCACTTGTCCTTAGATCACCAAGAGAGGACTCAGGATTTCCTGCTCCTTAATAAAGGAGGGAAAAAAATAAAAAAATAAATAAATAAAGGAGGGAAAAAAAATAAAGGAGGGAATAGCAGTGGGAATAGTGAAGTAGTGTGACAGTGTTTTTTCAAGATAAAAATCTTACACAGAGCTCTAACATAAAATTAGTAACATGGGGATCTCTTTTTTAAGAGGGAGTGAGGTAGAACAAAGACTTTCCTACAATTTTTCAACCCAAGTTCTAGGCAGACTCAGAGCTGAGTATGGCTCAGTGGTACAGAACTTGCCTAACATAGAAGTTCTTGGTTCTATCCCGGCACCACAAAAAACAAAAACAAAAATGACTGACTAACAGAACCTGGAAAGGATCCCTGGATTTCAAATCAAAGATCTGAATTTTATGCCTTAGTCTTTTCTAATTATACCTATATACTCTAAGAAATCATAATCTCTCAGCCTCAATCTCATCAATGAACTGGGGAAAATAACTATACCTCACAAAACTATCATAAAGACTGAAGGAACTAAAAATATTTTAAATTATCACAAATTTCTTCCTTAAATAATTGCTCACTCATGATAAATGACCCTCTCCATATCAGATACTGAACCCAGGGCATTTACATGGAGCTACACCCCCAGTCTTTTTTCTTTTTTGTAAGATAGGGTGCTGTTAAATTGCCCAGACTGGCCTTGAACTTGTGATCTTCCTGCCTGAGTTTCTCTGAGTGAAAGGATTAGAGGAATGCACAACCAGTTCAGGCTGGCCTTGAGCTCACTTTTGTAGCCCAGGCTGATCTCGAACTTGCACTGATCATCCTGCCTCAGCCTCCAGAGTGCTGGAATTACAGGTGTGTGCCACTACGCCCAGCTTTGAATTTTTTTTTTTGGGGGGGTGGGTTATTTATTTATTTATGTATTTATTTATGTATTTATTTATTTTTGCTGTCAAGGACAAAACCCAGGGCTTCCAGCTTGCTAGGCAAGCATTCTACCACTGAGCCAAATCCCCTGCCCCCAGATGACTTTTAAGAGGATAACTGTCTAAACCAGATGAGGTGGTAAATATCTTCAGTCTCCACTATTTTGGAGGCTGAGACAGAATATGCTAATTTGAGACCAGCATGGGCAACAACAGTGAGACTCTGTTTCAGAGACAGAGACAGGGATATGGAGATAGACACAGTGATAGACACTGAATCTAAATATCCTAATCTTTAAGCTCAGAGGAAATTTATAATTCCAATCAGTATTTGAAAATCCCTATTTATTTATTTATTTATTTATTTTAAAGAATTTTTTATTTTATTTATTTATGTTTTTCTTGTTTCATAACCTTTATTTGCTTATTCACTCATTTTTATGGCTGGCTCAGCCCGCCCCAAGGGCAGGGCTGGCGCAGCATGTGGTGCCAGGGATTGAACCGCGGTCCCTGAAGCCGCCCAAGCTTTCCCAAGCAGGCATCCCGCTGGGCCCCGAAAATCCCTATTTAACTGCTAAAAATTATTACAACCTCTGAAAACAAAAGTGTGATACTGAAATAGGAGGAAACCAAAGTGTCCTGTTAAATTTCATTGAGATGATCAAGACAGACCTCAAAACATCAGAACATTCATAACAGACATCATATTTTGCAAAAGATTTCAGAGCAGCCTTCAATTTTTCCCCCCTTAGCAGAGCCCTTCAAAAGAAATGTTATATGAAAGAACAGGTAAAGTTGAATTTTGAAAAATACACAGCTGTTCTTGTCGAAGTCTGAGTAAGAGTCCTGGAGTTCCCTGTGTCACGTACTGCCCTTCTACTCCAATGCAGTCAGAAAGTCCAGTCTGGTCGCATGATTTCCTAATGACCCAAGGGGTGGGGTGGGGGTTGGTTTTTGGTGGTGTTCACCTTCCCAGGTAGTCACAATACTGCTGAAAAATGCTATCTGTCTGGCTTTCAAAGAACCATTTACTTGTCTACTTGCTTAAGATAGGATCTCACAGGGCCAGGGAGATAGCTCCATGGCACAAGTGCCTGGCAAGTGCAAGGTTGTGAGTTCGAACCCGTGTCCCGCAAAAAAAAAAAAAAAAAGATAGGATCTCACTATATAGCCCATGCTGGCCTTGAAGATTTTTTCTAAGCTTTGGCTTCTTCATCTGAAAAATAAGAATATGACTTCCTATGATTACTAAAAAGATTAAATGAGATTATTTTAAGATCCTATCAAAACTTAGCTTTCTGAGGGTTGGGGAGATAGCTCTGTGGCACAAGTGTCTGCCTGGCAAGTGCAAGGTCATGAGTTCCAACCCCAGTCCTAAAAAAAAAACCTTAGCTTTCAGCAGATAAGAAATTCAAATTCCCCATATGAACAATTTATTGTTGTTCTCCTGGTAAATTATAAGCTCCTGGAAAGTAGAAAGCATTTCTTCTTATCATTGTATCCTCTCAGCACAGTTCATAAAATATGCTCAACACATGTTTAACAGACAAATAAATGGTCAGCCAGATCCAAAATGTGAGAAGATCTTAGTTCTTTAGCTGACCTTGGCCCTCAGACTGGCTTCCTTAAGACAGGCATGGAGGAGTGGTCTCAGTACAAGTGGGAGTCCACAATGACTTCCATCAACACCCTGGAAAAACACCTGAGAGGAAGCCTAACTCCTGCTGAGTAAGAGTAAGAAGCATTAACTAGATATTCTTTGTCCTAGAGAGAAAGAACGAGTATGTGATTGACTTCTACCTATTTGGCCTTCTTAGGGTGACAAAAGCAGAAATGATGCTTTTAAAAGCCTGCGAGGCTTTCTGCAGCTTTCTTGTGCCTCACTGTCAGATGCAAGCTGCTGTGCTACTGTCAATGTTCCTTTGTGTAAGACAGGCACTGCAGGGCTTCATTTCTTCGTGATGCTCCATTCAGGTTTCCCTAAGCCCTGGATCAACTGAGATGGTCCCTGAGCTAGGTGAGGGCTTAGGAATCTGAAACTCCATACATCATCTGATCACAGAGCACTGTCTCCTCAGGCTATTTTAAAGGGAGGGCCTATTATTATCTGGGGGAATACAGGCTATCTTGATATTCACCTACCTTCAATAGGAGTGTCTGAAATAATTCACACCAAGATGCATCTGCTAAGGATCATCACTAAAATGGCATTTTGCTAGAGGTGCTTATGGGAGCAGAGGTGGCACTAGACAAATGTAGACCCAATCTGAACATCTTCCCCTCCATGCCTCAGATTCAAACAAATAAAGTCAGCTTGATTCAGAATGAAATCTAAACCACATGCATATACCCCACCCAAGGCAGTCTCATTCATTCTTGCCAATTAAAAAAATAATGCAGTCATGCTGGGTTTCTTTCAGCCTCAAAACAGACTTGGCTAGCCCCCATCTTTCTCCTAGAGAAGAATGGCTCCAGCTACTATTTGTGTCACCGTGTTCATGCAGCTTGCAAAAATCCCAATACCCCAGAGACTACTGAAGTGATGTGTACCCTGAACTTGGACCTGGGGGTTTACAGCACAATTAAATGTGTACCAGGGTAGACAAGCTGGCTAGAATGTCTCTGAGTGCATGTTTGCTTTATTCCTCTTTGGGAAGAAAGAGGGGAGGGTGTTGACTAGATAGACTATGGGCACATGTGAGGCTTCAACAAAGTCAGGCTACATCGAACAACTCGTGTAATTACAGTCACATTCCTTGACCCAAGACAGTGTTCTGTGAATCTTCTACTTTACACACAGAGAATTCTGCTCTGTCATTGCATCTGTAGCTTTTGCTGCAGTCCTTCCTGCCACCTTTCCAGACTTCTTTTGAAGGAGGTGTAGGGAAGATAGAGGAAACTTACAATGACGGTAGATGAAGAAAGGGTAGAGGTCGGAAGAATCTGTACCAAAAAAGGAGTTTTTCTTTGGGAAGGGGGATGGGATACAATTTTGCATTACCTTGGGAAGGCAGATGGGGGAGAAATAGGAACAGGGGAAAGAAAACTAAATAAAGAGCACTAACGACCCCTGAGGGCAAAGTACAGGCTCTGGGAGGCACTCACTCAGGCTGCCCAGCTGTCGGATGACATTTGCCAGGTCGATGTTGGTCACGCATTCCAGCTCATTTCTAACGCTAGGCAACTTCTGACGGCACAGGTGCCTTGGCTCGATGTTCCTAGTTACTAACGGCATGGCGGACCTGCTTCAGGCAATGTTCTGAATGATGAAAAACAACCTAAAAAAGAAATAACAGGAAAGTATTACTCAACCACAAATTCCAGGCACACTAGGGCTGTATGAGTCTTTTGTGTGTGTGTGTGTGTGTGTGTGTGTGTGTGTGTGTGTTGCTCTGATCTAAAATAGCTTTTGAAAAACCTTTACTTTTTTTTTCTTTTCTTTTTTAACCCCTCTACCCTCCCATCTTTTTTAACATTTGCTATTAGAAAACTTGCTATATAAATTTAGAAATTCTGAACTGGTGACTGCTGGCTGAGATACACAGGCAGCAGAAAAACCTCAAAGTGATAACTACTGCTCCAATCAAGAGTCCCCAGAGGCAAGGAGGCATGGTTAGAAAACAGCCCTGTTCAGCAGACACTGAATGGTATCCTTGGGGTGTCCATAACCAAAACAGATCAGGTTCTAGGCCACCCATTATAGGGATCAAAAAAGAGCTCTGTCATCTGATAATCTCCACAATGAAATCAAGCTGTCAACAGTCATTCCATTGATATACATCAGGACATGATTTCTCCAGTTTTTCCTGGATGGGTGACTGGTAATGTACAGCTAAATACTAGTTGCCAGTATCTATTAACACTACTAAAGTTTAGTCTATAAACTGTCAGGATGAAAGAATATCAAGGCAATTTTTAAATGTTCAATATGTCAAACATGATGCTGAGCCAACTGTGCTATAAGATTCCCTGGTCCTTTCTCCTCCCACCCAATTCAATGCACATAGGCCAAAGGGCTCTAGAGATACCAGAAAGTATCTGGAATAGATCTGGAAAACTCAGTTACTCTTTGTTACCCCTAGGATTAGCCCCCTTTCCCAGGAAATCCCCCAATACTCTAGGTTCATGGTAAGCTATTGTTTTAGATTTAAATTTGTCTACAAATTTAGGAGGTTTCAACCTCAACAAAATAGTATACCTGCAGCCAAGGCACCCTGAGCTGGTCCTGTCTCTGTATCTTTGAAACTCAAAAAATCTAAAATGGCCTGATGGTTTTCATGCTAGGGAAAATGGCAAATTCACTTCAAAATGACAAAAGGTAAGATATAAGGAAAACAAGTACAACTACTCCCCAATATTACAAATAGCGCTTAAAACTTTTTTTTAAGTTTTACTTACATCAAATCTTAAAACACCAGGGGCCCAGCAGGATGGCTCAGTGGTCTAAAGCGCCTGCTTAGGAAAGCTTGGGCGGCTGTAGGGACAGTGGTTTGATCGCCGGCACCACATGCTGCGCCAGCCCTGCCCTCAGGGCAGGCTGAGCCGGCCATAAAAATAACTAAATAAACAAACAAAAGTTCTGAAACAAGAAAATAAAGTAAAACAAAATTAAAAAATTCTTAGCCGGGCATGGTGGCTCACGCATGTAATCCCAGCACTCGGGGAGGCTGAGGCAGGAGGATTGGTGCGAGTTCAAGACCAGCCTGGGCCGGGCGTGGTGGCTCACGCCTGTAATCCCAGCACTTGGGAGGCTGAGGCAGGAGGATCATTGTGAGTTCGAGACCAGCCTG
>PVJA010042133.1:0-17490 GCA_004027025.1 Myocastor coypus | reverse complement strand
TCTCACTATGCAGTTCAGGCTGGCCTTGAGCTCACTTTTGTAGCCCAGGCTGGTCTCGAACTCACACCAATCCTCCTGCCTCAGCCTCCCAAGTGCTGGGATTACAGGCGTGAGCCACCACGCCCGGCCCAACAGTCATTTAGAAAGACGTGAGCAGACTAACTTTAGCATTCGAAGGTTGTTCTACTCTTTCATGATCAGCTTTTAAACCAACTACTGTACTGTTCATGTTGACGCCTAATCTGAGTCATATGCCTTTAGGGGAGGTGGTTACAGGACTCTGCTTTTTAAAAATATATCATGTGACACATTCATGCGTGCATGTGCTAAGTTAGAGAAGTAGCAGAACTAGAAACCAGCCAGGGCCAGTGGAAGGTACAGCTGCTGCGTAGGAAGGCACAGGTCCACCAGGGGCCGATGGGAACAGCTGGACTGGAGGTAGGCAATCTTCCACGGTAACTAGGAAACTGGCTCTGATGTTGTAACAGTTATAGAAAAAATACTTTAGAGGGTCCTATGTTATTTAAATTTAGTACAAGTGGTTTTTTGTTTTGTTTTATTTTGTTAGTGCCCTATGAAAAGTTTTAAAAACTAAGACCTGCCTGGAATGTTGGGGGCGGTTATTCTTTTATTTTGTTTGTTTTGATACAATGCATATTGTTGTCCTCGTAGTAGTTCTACAGAGCAGAGTGAAGACATGATAATTTTTCTACTAATCAATGTTGGTACAAAAAATTTCTTCTCATTGAGCTAAGAAAACCTAATTGTGTACATAGTCTAGTATTTCATAATCACAATGGATTATTGGCAGAACTGGCGATGTTGGAAGCTGTTGATTAAGCATTTTATAGCTCAGCGTAGTAATCTAGCTTTATGTTTTATGCCTTATGGTTAAACTTTTCTGCTGGGTAGTTAAGGGCAAGTTAAAGCAAGACCTGCATAACAGAACATGTAACCTTTGTGTCTCCCAAGGTCAGTGAAATCCCTTCAGGATTTACTCTGAAACCATGTGCAGTGCTTTATAGAACTGTTGTCAGTGCTGCCTGGAATGTTTTAAATTCAGAAAATTCTCATCATGTTTAATTTCCATTTTTTAAAAAATCGAAATGACCTGCACACTTTTAGAAGTCTCCAGGCCTTAGTAAATTGTTTTCCAGAAAGTTTCAGGACCTGACTGAAACACTCTATTTTTTCTGTTGTTTAAAACAGACTATTTAGACTATTTGTGTGGGGTAAGGTGTTCATCTAATTAGAACTTTTTTTTTTTTTTTTTTTGACTGGGGTTCAAACTCACAACCTTGCACTTACCAGGCAGGCATTTGTGCTGCAGAGATATCTCCCTGACCGCTAATTAGAATTTTTGAAAAAATATATATATACTTGGGAAAAAATTGTACAGGTATTCACATTTAGCTTGAATTCACTTGTTTCCCATTCCACAAATGCAATTATTTTCAATATATTTGTAGAAGCCTAGTGATGAACTTTTTCTGTGATAATAAATATAACCAGATAATAAATATCTTGGGCTATATGAGTTGTACAATCTCAATGCAAATTCTCAGCTCTGCCAATGTAATGCTAAGTAACCCAAGGGGATACATAAAATGAATGGACATGGCTGTGTGCCAATAAAACTTTATTTACAAAAGCAGAGTGTGGTTTGAATTTGAAATGCAGGTCATAATTTGATTACTGCTGACCTAGTATACACATTTATTGTGTGATGAGTTAAAAAACAAAACTTTTTATCTTTGAAAGGAATAGCTTTTATTTAGTATTTTGAAATTACACCAGTGGATGGGCTGGTGAGATAGCTCAGCAATCTAAAGCACTTGCTTAGGCAAGCTTAGGCAACCGCAAGGGCTGTGGTTTCATCCCTGGCACCACATGCTGTGCCAGCCCCACCCCCAGGGCAGGCTGAGCCGGCCATAACATAAATAAATAATAAATAAAGTTAAAATTTAGGGGAAAGCCGGGCGTGGTGCCTCACGCCTGTAATCCCAGCACTCAGGAGGCTGAGTCAGGAGGATCGGTGCCAGTTCGAGACCAGCCTCGGCTACAAAGGTGAGCTCAAGGCCAGCCTCAACTGCATAGCGAGACCCTGTCTCAAAAAGACAAAAAAAAAAAAAAAAAAAAAAAAAAATTTAGGGGAAAAAAAGTCACCAATGGAAACTCAACACTATGATTTAAAAAATAAGAAAGGGCTGACCAGATAGCTCAGTGAATTAAAGCACCTGCTTAGGCATATGCAGGAGCTGGGATTCAAGACTGGGTGTGGTGGCACATGCCTATAATGCCAGCACTTGGAAGGGTGAAAATAGGAGAATCACTATGAGTCTGATCCGTATAGTGAGACCCTGTAGACCCTGTACTGTGCTAAATACAAAAAAAGAAAGAGAGGTATCAGGCACTAACAGCTCTGTGTAGTACACGCATGTGTAGTTGCTATAGCTGGGTGCCGCTGTAATTCACACAAATCAGACAGACAATACCAGGTGTGAACTAGCTGTTGTGCTCACACTTCTTTGTTTTCCCTCTACTTCTGGAAGCTTCAGTCTGTCCAGCTCGTGCATGGATGCTGTGCACACCGGCACCGGCTCGCTTATTTCCTCCTTCCGCCAGCCCCGCCCCCGCCCCACTCTAGTTTTAGAACTGAGTTTTTGGAGTAGGTTCTATTTTGACTTGCTCGCACCTCTAAGCATAGTCTATCAGGAATTGTTTGCATACAAAAGATTTACCTTGTTCCTTTTGAAAAGGCTTAGAAGTCCACTTCTTCTGAAAACACTAGTGCAACGCTGGCATCCTAGCTGAGTTCCGAAGCACAGGGAAGGATGTCCAAGTCCTTTTTCCAACCTGGTTTAACACCTATGCCAGGGCCTGGTTTCCCTCTCGCTCGCATCCAGCTGTGCTGTGTTTGACCTGCCCTTGTGCCTTGGGAAACAACCCAGGAATGCCCAAGTCTTCGTTCTCGGTCAGCATCGGCACGCATGCGCGGGGTGGGGGGTGCTGCCCAGATACGGAGGCTCTTCGGACCTCCTTGTGCGCCTAAGGTGTCAGAGAGATACTGCGACGTCAAAAGCAGAACCTAATGCCACATTAAAACATCTTGTGACTCAGGAAGACAGCTGTTCTCTCTAACATACAGGATCTCAAAGAAGAGGCGAGACAGTGGGAACCAGGCCTGGTGCCTCAGGCCTGTGATCCCTGCTCTCTGGGAGGCTGAGGCAGGAAGATCCTAAATTTGAGCCCCAGCTTGGGTAGTTTAGGGACTTAATGAGACTCATCTCAAAAAACAAAACAGGAGCGAGGGAGGTACAGAAGCCCTGAGTTTAAACCCTCATGCCACCAAAAGAAAGCAAGATTACTGTTAGACTAGAGCAGCGGTTCTCAATCTGTGGGTCTCAACCCCGATGGGGGTCAAATGACCAAAACACAGGGGTCGCCTAAAGCCATCAGAAAATACATAATGCATATCAGGTATTTACATTCCGAATCATAACTGTAGCAAAATTACAGTTTTGAAATAGCCACCAAAATTATTTTTTGGTTTGGGGTCACCGCAACATGAGGAACTGTATTTCGGGGTCATGGCATTAGAAAAGTTGAGAAGCCATGAACCCACTAGAACACCTTCCACGTCGTGAAGCTGGGGGGAGAGTGGGACAGAGAGGGCTGGGGGTAGAAATGGGGTGCTGGACGCGTGTCATATGCATGTACAAATCTGCCGAGATGAAAGCCATCAGTCCATATAACCAGTACGCACTAATAAAAAGAGGATGTGAAGAAAAAGGAAAAAAAAATGTTGAAGACTATAAAGTATTTGAATATTACCCCCCCCAAAAAAAAAAAATCTCATGAGAAAAAAAACACCCCGATTGCTTGTATCCAACCTGCACTTTCAAAAGCCCCTGAAAGCCAAGGCCGGAGGATGACACAGAGCCCGGGTATCAGAGCTAGGGATGAGTGCCAGCGAGGCCAGGCTGGGGACTACTCAAGGCCCATCTTCCAGTCCTTCCTGCCCTGCAGCTGGATTCCCGCCTCTACCATCCCCTTCTTGGACAGTGGAAGTCTGTCCTGAACCCCTGTAGTAGGAGTTGGGGGTTCCAGAGCACTGGCTGATAGCACTGTTTTCCCTGCCTGAAGATTTTGGGTCCCCACATCTGACACTGTCCCGGCCCTGCTCTGCCAGGAGTCCCCACCAGCCACCATCTGTGCTCACACAGGGGCACACCTCTGTGCCCGTCCACAGGGGCCACTCGCCCTGCCTGAGCTCTATCTACATCGTCTGTCTGCGTTGGTTCCCCAGGACTCCCTAAACAGCCACTAGCCGTGTTGTTCAAAACGAGGAAATGCTGTCTTTCTGAGTGCCCGAGGCCAGAAGTGGGGCAGGGAGGCAAGGACAGAGCTCCCTCTCAACGCCCGAGGGGTGGAGGTGGAAAGCATGTCCACCAAGCTCTCTCCACAGTTTTTGGCGCTCCTTGCTGGGGGCAGCAGAATGCCGCTCTCTGCCTCTGTGTTCCCCGGGCCTTCACCCCTGCGTGTCCCTGTGTCCTTTGTGCTTATACCGACAGCAGTCACTGGTTCAGAGCCCACCTCAATCCAGAGGGACCTCCCCTAAAGACCTCCGCAGGGACCCTGTCTGAGAAAAAAGTCCCATTTGGAGGTTCTGCTCATGTAGAATTTTGGCAGGACGCCTCTCCATGCCCCTTCTGAAGGAGACCTTGTTGTCCTTAGTTGTGTACTCTGTGACTGGTCACTCTGTTTACTTGGTTATGTTGTCTTGGAAGAATCAGAGTTTCTCTGACTTCATGAAAAAAGTTGAGTTTGATAATTTGGTGACAGGCCTCCAGAGAAGATTGGAGGCCTGTCACCAAATTTTGAGACAGGGTCTTGCTATGCAGTTCTGGCTGGCCTTGAGCTCACTTTCGTAGCCCAGGCTGGTCTCGAACTCCCACCGATCCTTCTGCCTCAGCCTCCCAAGTGCTGGGATTACAAGTGTGTGCCACCACACCTGGCCGGCATAGACATTTCGATTTAAAATAATAATAATAAGAAGAATTTTAACTGGAAAGTTGGCTGAGAAGGCAGTGCTTGCCCAGTAGGAACCCCAGCTCCCGCTCCTGGCAGCTGCTCCCGCACCAGCTCGAGGCCCTCTGAGGCGCGGCCACTCGGTGCTGCCCGAGTACCTGCTGCTTTGATGCTTCTGAAAGGGGAAGAACAGAAGCCACACTTGCGGCTTCTGGATGCCGAGCTCCGCGCCAAGCCACGTGGGGCCCGGGAGGGCAGCTGGAGCCCCAGGGAGAGACCGAGGCAGGCGGCTCCACGCTCGCAGATACGCGCTGCTAAAGGAAGTGCCGTTTTTTATCAAAATATTACATCTCTCAAGCCCAGATCGAGGCCTGCCGCTGATGGGATGCAGGTTTATCTCACAACATCAGCAGAGCGCCCTGCCGGTTCACTCACGGGGGATTTCTGGGCCGGCTCACAGCAGGCAGTGTGGCAACTCCCACCCTGGCTAGCGGCTAAGCTTTGTCGGTGATAAAGCCAAGGCATCCTCTCTCCTTGAATCATTTTTGAGAAAGAGAAAAAAAAATATTATATATATATATATATATAGTCTCCAAGCTGTGTAGTACAGCAAACTAAAAAGAATAAGAAAGAAAACATTTGGGATCCACAACCAAAATGAGGCAATCGAACTGGTTTGGGGGATATGGGTCTGCCCCCACAAACCCTAGCAACCCCCCTCACCCTTCCCCCACCCCCACCCGGTCCCGGGAGGGCCCTCGGGGAGCTGCCCTTTTTTTTTTCTCACTCTGCTTTTCTGCGGTGCGGCAGAGCTGGCGCCTCCTTGCCTCCGGTTATCAGACCCAGGCGCACTGACTCTGACTCTCACGGCAGCTGCTCTGCCCAAGAAGAGGAAGTTCGGCCCCCGCCACAGCAGAGGCCAGACCACCATGGGCCCTTTTGATGAGCACGCGAAGAGACCCGCTGAGGGGAAAGCAGCACCCTTGGGGTGAGCCCGAGCCGGCTCGGTCTCTGGCTGATGTCTCAGGAATTTTGTAGGCTGGCTAACGCCACACTAGCAGCTTTAAAACGGGCCACATTTATATGCCTGGCATCAGCAAAATACAGCCTCTCCCCCAACCAGTGGTCAGGGCTGCTTTCGCCTCGCCTGGCCTCCCTACACAAAAGCCTGCCCAGACTCGCAAGGGCTGGAGTGAGCTTGTTTTGTTTTACTTTAAAATTTTTTTTGATAATTTGCATAAAGAGAATGGCATTGTGAGAAGCAATTAGATGACCTCTTCTCCACAGTGTAGTAGATTGGACCCAGAAATTTTATCTGGTAAAATGCACTCGTCAGTCACATTATTGTAAAGTCAGCGAGCTACAGCTGTGGTGGGTACGTACTAGTACAAAAAAATAAAAATAAAAAACACCGAACGGCAACAGTGCAGGTTAGGCTGGACTCAGCTGGCACCTTTAGAAAGTTCCAGAGGCTCTGGAGGCAGTTACTTTCTGCCCACCCCCAGGATAATGTCAGAGCTTTGGAGGGGCGGGCGTGCACCTGGGGTAACCACCGGTCCCATCCACGCGCTGGGGTTGCGGCAGGGTCTCACCACACTTCATGGTGGCACAAAGGCACACAGAGGCAGCCCTTTGCCCCTCCTCCTCCTTCAGTGCTGAGGGTGGGGCCCAGGGCTGTGGAGTCAAACTTGCAGTCTTCCTGCCTCCGCCTGCCAGGGCGCTGGGATCGCAGGAGCGCGCCCACGCGGCAGAAGGCCGGCCTTCGGGGCAGAGCGTAAAGGCCCAGTGCGCACCCATTTTCCTCTCCAGCTCTCCTCCCGAGCTTACATCCATCCGTCTAGGCGTCCCTGGCATTGCGCAGGCGTACTTGTCTGGTTGTTACGTAATCAGAGCGAAGAAGTGCGCCTAAGCCCATTTTGGCAGTGGGGTCATTTCTAGCAATGCGCTTCAAGTACTGGCGAGGCTAAAAGCCGGGCGTGGTGGCTCAGGCCTGTAATCCCAGCACTCGGGAGGCTGAGGCGGGAAGATTGGTGCGAATTCGAGACCGGCCTGGGCTACAAAAGTGAGCTCAAGGTCAGCCTGAACTGCATAGCGAGACCTGTCTCAAAAAGACAAAAAAACAAAACAAAACAAACAAACAAACAAAAACACTGGCGAGGTTTCTCAAAGACTGCATGAGTGTGGATGATTGTTGTTTTAAGACAGAAGCTTTTCTTGGGTTGTTTCTCTTTAAACAGGATCTGGCTGTGCAGTGCAGGCTAGCCTTGAACTCACTTTGTAGCCCAGGCTGTCCTTGAACTCACAGTGATCCTCCTGGTTCTGCCTGAGCGCTGGGATTATATGAGTCTTTCTTTTTATTTTTTCCCCCCTAAACTGAAACCTCAGTTTTCAGGTTTTATTGCAGTACTGCAGTGTTGGTCCTTTGTGAGAACTTCATGGCGCTTTGGGGGCGGAGTCTGAGCCCTCCACGCCGACAGACCCATCATCACTGGCCCATAGGCTGCTGCCACCTCCCTCCTCAGTGGCCCTTCTCTGTGCTTCGCTTAAGAAGGCCACATTTCCTCCCCTCAGGCACATCCCACATCCATCTGTGAGATGCCAAACAAGGGCCGGCTTGACGACTTCTCAACTATTCTTTTATAAGCGGTTGGGTTGGGGTTTTTTTGGGTTTTTTTTTTTGTTTTTTTTGTGGTACCAGGGATCAAACTCAGGAACATGCGCTTGCCAGGCAAGCACTTATTCCATGGAGCTATCTCCCCAGCCCTCTTCTCATTAAGAGCTGCGTTGCCGGCAAAGCACCCTCCTAGAGGGTGCAAGGCCCTGGGTTCTGTCTCCAGCACCACCAAGTAAGAAAGAAGGGAGGAAGGAAAGGAGGGAGGGTGGTAGAAATACAACCCTGACATTTGAAGCCATCAGCATTTACCATACAGACAAACAAGTACTTAAAAAGTACTTAAACTTGGGTCAGAACATAGCTCAGTAGAATAAGTGTTTGCCTGGCAAGCGCAAGGTCCTGAGTTCAATCCCTGGTACCACAAACACACACACACACACACACACACACACAAAGTATTTAAACTTACAATGAAAAAAGCCTCATGTCAACTTAATGTCTTCTTAATGTCCACTGTGTACAAGGGTGAAATAGAATATTTCACAACTCTTCTAACCACACTTGAGCAAAAAGTTTGCATGTGAGCTTCTGTGATACACAGCACACAAAGTAGACATCAGGACACCTTCTGGGATACCCAGAGCTTTATCTAAAGGCCTACAGCAGAGTTGTTTTCAACCTCGTCTCTTAGATCTCGAGAAATCTCTCAGTAGGCTGTGAAAGTTTAAGTCTGCAAGTAAGCATGAGCTTTTCTGGGCCAAGAACACAGTTTTCCCAAGAGGCCCACAGTGCCAAAAAGGATAAAGACAAAAATCGGACCAAGGGGAGTCAAGTCCTCAGGTTCTTTGTTGCTTTCATATGCGCCATCCTGGGCAAAGGCTTCCAACATAGTCTTGGTTCAGTTCCATCGGCATGTACGCTACTATATTATGGTTATGAAAATCTGTGGGCTGGACCCGCTCCCCTCAAACCAACCCTGGAGTGACTGTTCATGTTACTCCTGGCTAACTCAAAGGCTTTTCCTTTTAAACTTTGATGGGGAAAGCTGTGCTGTGCCACCCACAAAGTGGAGCCGGGTGCCGGTCTGCAGAACGGTTCTTAAAGGAATAAACACCCTTGACAGTTCTGTTGTGTGGCCTCTCTGAGAATTTAATAGTGGGCCAGCAATAGTTCGACATCGTCCTGTGTTCAGAGTGGGAGCCACAATGTTTCTGGAAGCGCCTCACAGCACAGCTTTGGCACCGAGAGGGTGATGTGTACTGTGGATGATGAAGATGTCGGAGGCTGCCTGAAGGAGGGGCCCGCTAATCCAGCCCTGCGTGTATAACCTTCAAACACCAATAAATGAGATTATCTGGATTTAACATGTGACCTTTCCCGCTGTGGATGGTAGGTCCAGATGTTTTCTTGTTGAGCCGCCTGGTTGAAATCTGCTTTCGCTGACTGCAGTCGGAGCTGGGTTTGAGGTTGTGTGAATGACAGCCTTGAAAACGTATTCTGCGGTGGGTGCTGTTGTCTAAACAGTAACATATGGGGACCTGCGGTTTAATAATTAAAAATAATTTGTGACCTTACCCATAATAGATTTGTTAATTACGTCAGCCGAAGAGGTAAAAAATGGGATCATGATAGATAGCTCACTGTATTTGTCAGTCTGGTGGCATTAAAGACATTGACGAGATTCGTTAGAGCCAGGCTTTCGTGCACCTGCGTCTGCCGAGCAGAAATCCCAGCCATACCTTGCTTGTCCTTGGTGACCGCTGCAGCGGGCGAGGAAGTTCACAGCTGCCCTAGAGAGAACCAGAAGGGCTCTTGACTGACTCACGTGGCATCCGTGGCATCCCTTCAGGCTTGCGGCTGCTCTTCGGTCCCCAGCCCTCAAGCCTACTTGCAAACAACTTAATGGTCCTTTATTACCTCTCATTACTGCTCAGAACCACAACCATCTCTGGCATTTTTATGTGACCTGTTTCTTGCTGCGCATCAACTTGATTTTCCAGTTCCGGTTCTTCTGGTCGTACCAGTTCTCTGTCTGACGCTGGCATGCTCTTCTTTTGTCTTATAAGAGAGCAGAACCGGGCGTGGTGGCGCACGCCTGTAATCCTAACACTCGGGAGGCTGAGGCAGGAGGATCGGTGCGAGTTCGAGACCAGCCTGGGCTACAAAAGTGAGCTCAAGGCCAGCCTCAACTGCATAGCGAGACCCTGTCTCAAAAAGACAAAAAAAAAAAAAAAAAAAAAAAAAGAGAGCAGAGCACGCTCTCCTTGAGGGAATGGTGGAGAGCTTCCTGTGTGCGTGCATGTGCTTAGGCCGCCGCTGCCTGCATAGATCAGCGATGTGCTTGTAAACCGAGTAGTGGCTGTGGTACAGCAAAGCGCACTGCGCTCCTAACGGAACAGAAGTGGGGTGGCAGAGCTGGTGAAAGCACAAAATATGGGGGGAAAATAAAAGTAGCCTGCAGTTTGAAAATGTGCATCCTAGGGGCTGGGGACATAGCTCTCTGGCACAAGTGCCTGCCTGGCATGTGCAAGGTCGTGAGTTCGAACCCTGGTCCAGAAAAAAAGGAAGGAAAGAAGGAAGGAAGGAAGGAAGGAAGAAAGAAAGAAAGAAAGAAAGAAAGAGGGCCCAGCAGGATGGCTCAGTGGTCTAAAGCGCCTGCTTAGGAAAGGTTAGGCGGCCACAGGGACCGTGGTTCGATCCCCGGCACCACATGCTATGCCAGCCATGCCCTCAGGGTAGGCTGAGCCGGCCATAAAAATAAATAAACAAACAAAAGTTCTGAAACAAGAAAAAAAAAAAAGCATAAAATAAAAGGAAAGGAAGAACGAAAGAGTGTGTCCTGACGGGTTATAGTTTTATTTATTTATTTTCAGGACTGGGGTTCAAACTCACGACCTTACACTTGCCAGGCAGGCATTTGTGCCATGGAGCTATCTCTCCAGCCCCTATAATCCAATTTAGAATGAGAGTAAAAATCAGTAGCTACATATTTGATAAGAAAATAACTAGGGGCCTGGCAGGATGGCTCAGTGGTCTAAAGTGCCCGTAGGCGGCTGCAGAGACCATGGTTCGATCCCCCGCACCACATGCTGTGCCAGCCCTGCCCTCAGGGCAGGCTGAGCCAGCCATAAAAATAAATAAATAAACAAAAGTTCTGAAAGAAAAAAATAATAATAATAAAATAAAATAAAATTTAAAAAAGAAACTAACTAAGTACCAAGGGTCCCCTGTTGCCATCTCTTTGGTAATTGCTTGCTTTTACCTCCTTTCCTACTACCCAGGAGAGGCACCCTGGGTGTGTTGGGGGCCTGGTTCCTTTTGTTTTGTGGTGCTGGGAATTGAACCTGAAGCTGCATATGTGTTAACGAGGCACACCCTGAGCTTGGTAGAGCCAGTTAGTTATTCTTGCTAACTTTGGTCATAAAGGATGTGAAATCATTTGTACAGATCCATAAGGAGCTAAAGGTATGTGGATTTTGTTTTCTTTTGTTGTTGGTTGGCTTGCCTGCATTTTGTGGTGTTGGTGACTAGACCCTCTCTGGAGCTCAGGCTGGCCTCAAGCTCTCTACCCAGGCTGGTCTCAAACTCACAATGATACTCCTGCCCCAGCCTCCCAAGTGCTGGGATCACAGGCGTGTGCCAACACACATAACCCCCACCTCTTTTTAGTTTTCATTTGGTGACAGAGTTGTCTAGGTTGGACTCAAACTTAGAATTTTCCTGCCTCAGCCTCCTGAGCTCCTGGGATTGTAGGCACATCCTATGGTGTCTGGTTTAAAGATGCTCTTTGAGGACTTTTTTTTTTTTCCATATGGAGCTGAGCAAAGCTTAGGACATACTGTCTTTTTTTGCTGCTTATCAAAGCTCCTAAATGGGCAGCTAAAATCCCCACATTTGGTACAAAGTCAGTAGTATCCGGGTAACAGGCTATTGGCTTAGTTTGCTTTTGTTTTATCCATACCGATTTCTTCTTTTTTAAAAAAGAGTTAGTCTGATTATAATTTACAGTCACTGTCAGGACTCTATCCTGAGGGCTCTGATTCCACGCTGGAGGTTGGGCGGGCACCAAAGCACACCAGAACGAGGCTACAAACAAGGCCCGAGTCACAGACTGTGGTAACAAAGTCACCTTTGCCAGGTTCCACTCAGCAGAAGCAAGCCACCAAGGTCAGCCCACACGCCAGGGCCACTCACCCAGGGTTATGGACGGCCAGGAACATGGGATACTAGTCCCACGCCAGAGCTGAGGATGGTAGGGCCATGCAGGCACCTGCCCGCCTCCTACCTCACTGTCCTCTACACCATCTCACTGTTTCACACTCCCAATAGCCACCTGCCAGGGCTCCCTTTCTTCCTGTCCTTGGGAGCAGCTATCATTGTGTATCTTTCTGTTGGTTGTTTTCTTTGGATTTTTTTTCCCCCTCTGTGTGTGTCTTTTTTGAGGCAAGGTCTCACTATGCAGTTCGGGCTGGTCACAACAATCCTCCTGCCTCAGCCTCCTGAGTGCTGGGACTACAGATGTACACTATCACACCAGGCTTTGTGTGTCTTTATTTATTTATTTATTTTTTTGGCACAGGGTCTCAATGCACTGCTCAAACTCATAGTGATCCTCCTGACTCAGCGTCCCCACCCCCAGGATTACAGGCGTGCACACCACACTCAGTTTCAATGGCCAGCTTGGTTTGGGCCAGCATGGCATGCAGTACCGGGGGTCCTTGTGCTTGTCAGGCAGGCACTTAGATTGCCAAGCTATCTCCCCGGCCTCTTGTGTGTGTTGATTTTATTTTATTTTATTTTTAATATTTTTGGTGGGACGGGGGTTCAAACTTACTACCTTGCACTTGCCCAGCAGGCACTTGTGCCACGGAGCTATCTCCCTGGCCCCCCTTGTGTATGTTGATAACAGCCATTCCAGTGAGTATGAAACTGAGCAGCTTCTCACTGGCCTAGCTTTCATTAGTACAATTTCTTTGGTGAACTGTCTGCCCAGATTTTTTTTTTTTTGTCTATTTTTAATTGAGTTATCTGTCTTATTAACTTATGAAACATTTTCGTGTATGAATCATGCTTTCAGCGGCATATCTAAGAAATCTTTGCCTAGCTCAACGTCAGAACGATGGGACGTGCCAGCTGCCATGCAGAACTCTGCAGACATTATTTTGCTTCATCGTATTGCCATGAAACTCTGAGAGGCCTCGATATTATCTTGGCACAAATGAGAAGTCACAGAGGTCAGGCGACTGGCAAAGGTCGCCTGGCTGGTGAGTGCCAGGCCTTCAAACCCATTGTGACTGGGGAAAAAATAACAGCCGAGGTCCAGACTGCCCCTCGCCTTTCCTGGAACTGTCGCGCTTTCTGTTATTTGAGTGCAATGGGTGGAAACCGCCCGACTTGCGATCACTAGAAATGGCCACTTGCGGAAGAAATGGGGTGTGCTCCGCGGGAGGAGCGACTCCGTGCCGTCCCTGCTCAGCCCCACCCGGGCCCCCCCTCCCTCCCCGCATTTTCCGGTTGGGTAGGACGCAGCCAAGGACGCGGGCTGGGCAGCTGCTGGGCACTTGGCGGGCGGTCACCTCCAGAGGAGCCCGCCTTGGCGGCAGCAATAGAAAAACTTGTTCCTTTGCGTGCTTTTATGGCGCACTCTGGCCGAGGAGAAGCCAGGACCGCCTCTCCCGTGGTTCTCCGGGGTCTCATCTCCTTACTCGAGAGCCAAAGGGGAGGGAGTGGTTATACAGGGGCTCTAGGAGTCCAGGTGATGGGCGACAGGTGGTAGACTTTATATGAGTTTGACATGTTGTATTTTACTTCATTTACTATTGATAAGAATCTGCTATTGGGGCCGGGCAGGATGGCTGAGTGGTCTAAAGCGCCTGCTTAGGAAAGCTTAGGCGGCTGCGGGGACCGCAGTTCGATCCCTGGCACCACATGCTGCGCCAGCCCTGCTCTCAGGGCAGGCTGAGCCGGCCATAAAAATAAATAAATAAACAAACAAACAAAAGTTCTGAAATGGGGCCTGGCGGGATGGCTCAGTGGTCTAAAGCGCCTGCTTTGGAAAACTTGGGCGGCTGCAGGGACCGCAGTTCGATCCCTGGCACCACATGCTGCGCCAGCCCTGCCCTCAGGGCAGGGTGAGCCGGCCATAAAAATAAATAAACAAACAAACAAAAGTTGTGAAACAAGAAAAATAAATAAACTATATAAAAAAAAAAGTTCTGAAACAAGAAAAAAAAAAAAGAATCTTCTAACTTTTGCCGATTGTGGTGGCGCACGCCTATAATCCCAGCACTCGAGAGGCCGAGGCAGGAGGATCGGTGCAAGTTCAAGACCAGCCTGGGCTACAAAAAGTGAGCTCAAGGCCAGCCTGAGCTGCATAGCGAGACCCTGTGTCAAAAAGAAAAAAAAAAAAAAAATCTTCTAATTTTTAATCCTTAGACTCATTTTCCCATCCTTTAAATAGACTTTGTCCCCTTTGGGTCTGATTGGTGATCCTTTAGGTAGACATACAATTTGCTGTCTGCCTCTAGTCTGAGCTCCTGTGCTGGCTTTAGGCAAAATTACAATCTGTGCAATTTTTTAAAATGCCATCAACCCTAATTTCATACTTGAGGCAAAGAACACAGTAATCGTTCCTCCCTCCTCCTTCCTCCCCTCCCTTCTCCCCTCTCCCTCTTCCCCTCACTCCTCCCTTCCCTGTCTGCTCCTCTCCCTCCTCCCCTCCTCCCTCCCTCCCTCCCTCCCTCTTCCCTTCCCTCCCTTCTCCCCCTCCCCTTCCCCTCCCTCCTTCCTCTCCTCTGTCGCTCCTTCTCTCCCTCCTCCTCTCCCTCCCTCCCTCCCTTCCCTCCCACTGTCTTCCTCCTTTCCCCCATTCTACTGGGGAGCAGTGCCTGAGCTCTGTAAGAAGCTCAGTATTCCGCTGAGGGTGCGAGCAGTGCACAGATTCTGGCATCCAGCCGCGTTCTGTAGAGGAGGAACGGGAGCGTTGCCAAAGGAATCAGCCCAGAAAGCGAGGCAGAAGAGAAAGAAAGAATGAGCGAGTTTGCAACTTGCGGCATGCGAAATGCGCGCAGGAAATCCATGTGCAGGAAGTGTTTGAAAATATGGGCAACTGTGGGAGAGATGTCAGTCGGGCCGCTGGGGTCGCGTAGCTAGAAGCGGCCAGCAGTGGGAAGTTTGATGAGGAGAGCCTGTAAAGCAGAAAGGCAAAAGCTTTAATAACAAACCTCGGTGATGGTTCTCACCCAGGTCCAGAGAGAGCTGAGGGGTGAAGGAAGCAAGCACCTGAGGCACATGTTCTACAAAGAGCCCCAGAGGAGAGGCCGAGACGCAGGGTCTCGGCCAGGCAGCCGATTTAACGGTGGGGAAGGAAGGACAGAGCCAGGCTGCACAGGGCACGGGGGCCCTGAGGATGGATGCCACATGGCTCAGGCCTCCTTCTCGAGCACCACGAGGGAGAAGCCGGCAGGCCACGCACCAGCCTGACTGCTGTGCACAGGTTCGGGGTCTGTCGTTCTCACCGATTTCCTACTTCTCTTGTGGCTGGTTATTATCATAACTGAGTTCAGGCAGCCCCAGGAGTGCAGGCGGTCATTCATCCAGGCCCCAGAGTAACTGGACCCCTGACAGTTCTTGGGATGCAGATGTTAAAAGCGGGTCTCTGTCTGGAAGGCGCTCTGGGTCCACGTGGACGCAAGTATTTGGACTTTTATGTAATGTGGCACATACTATGTGTACCACGAGCTCCTGCGCCGTGGGTAGGAGAGGCTTCCGCTCCTGCCTGAGATCGGACTGTGGGAGGCAGTGTGTTCCTACACAGCTGGACTGTATCAGGATGATAATTTTCAATTCTACTAAGAATTGTATTCTTTTTTTTTTTTTTTGTCTTTTTGAGACAGGGTCTCTCTATGCACTTCAGGCTGGCCTTGAGCTTACTTTTGTAGCCCAAGCTGGTCTCGAACTTGCACTGAATCCTCTGCCTCAGCCTCCCAAGTACTGGGATTACAGGCATGCGCCACCATGCCCGGCAAGAATTGTATTCTTTAAAAAAAATTTTTTTAACTTTATTGATTTATGTTATGCCCGCTGGGGTTGCGGCTGGCACAGCATGTGGTGCCGGGCATCGAATCACTGTGGTTGCCTATGCCAGCCTAAACAGGTGCTTTAGACCGCTGAGCCATCTTACCAGCACCTAAGAATTGTATTCTAACCTGCTTTGTACTTTTTATTTAGTGCTGCTTCTAAAACAGATACATTCTGTGAATATTCTATACAAGAGAATTTTGAATGAAAAGAACTTCTTTCTTCTAGATTTGTGAATGAGGTCGCCACTAGGTACACCCTTGTGTGGATTGCTGGTATATCTGGGCAACGTCTAAAACCTCCACATCTTTGCATGTTTCTCCGTCCAGTATTATTTTTTGATGATTAGCAGTTATTTTTCAGAAATATAAATATAGGGGCTGGGAGGTAGCTCAGCAGCCTAAGTGCCTGCTCAGCAAGCACAAGGACCCGGGTTCAATCCCTGGTACTGCATGCTGAGTCCCTCCTCGGAGCCCAAGGCCACTGAAATTAGGCCTGGTGCACACCTGTAATCCCAGAGCTGGGGAGATGGAGACAGAGACAGGAGACCCCCATACCAAATAAACACATAAATAAACAATTTTTTAAAATAGCTGAAAGGAAAAAAAATAAAAGTTTGATAGCTATCCATCGTTTCATTTTTGAGCCGAACCCAGGGCTCTCACAGGCTGCATACACATTCTACCACTAGAACATAAATATTCTAGCCTTCTTTATTTTTTTCAAGACAGCGTCTGTGTAACTTGCTCAGGCTCCCTTCACACCTGGGATCCTCCTGCCTCAGCTTCCCAGGGCACCGGGCTTACAGGCTAACCACCAAATCCCGCATATCATTTTACATTTTTGAAGAAGAGAAAATAGGGCTCGGCAGGATGGCTCAGTGGTCTAAAGCGCCTGCTTGGGAAAGCTTGGGCGGCTTCAGGGACTGCAGTTCGGTCCCGGCACCACATGCTGCGCCAGCCCTGCCCTTGGGGTGGGCTGAGCCGGCCATAAAAAATGAGTGAATAAACAAAGGTTCTGAAACAAGAAAAAAATAAATAAAAACTTTTAAAAAAAAATGAAGAGAAAACAGAGCGTGACATGTCTTGCAAATCCGTGACCCAAGGCGGCCCAGCCTGCGTCGAAGCTGTACAGCTTTACTAGCTCGCAAACGCCCGAGCGTCCTCCCTGCTCAGTCCTCACGCTGTGTCTTTCCTCGCTCATGGCTTCGTACACAAGAAGCGTGGATTCGAAAGTGAAGATGGCCCGCCCTTTCCCTATTCTTGCTCCTGATGCCAAGGGGCCATTGTGGGAAGGATGCGCCGACATTAATCTTGGAAGGGAATCTGCCGTAGCTCATCTGCTGGAGCCAGGCAGGAGGACGGGCTCCACAGCCTTGCGCCTGCAGTCCATATATCTCGCACTTTGCTCTTTAAAGCTTCAAGCCTCTAAATCCTATTAACAGCTGTCAAAACCTGGTAAACTATTTAGATGCTTTCACAATTTGTTTAATTGGATAGTTAGGGGATGGCACGCTAGGAAAGCCCACCCCCCCTTCCCTTTAGCCTGGCTGAACATCTGTAGCATTAGGGCCTCATTATCTCCGAATTGGCATAGCAAATCAACGGCATCATTAAAATGCCACATTAAGATGATTAAGCTTCTTTGTTATCCAGTTGACTTTTGCGTGTGCTGAGGATTTCACAGTTACGACCCCAGATCCTTGTGAAACACTTCAACAGCATCACCTTGTGCAGCTCCCCTGCCCGGCAGCCTAGCTCCGCCCT
>PVJA010042132.1:0-17517 GCA_004027025.1 Myocastor coypus | reverse complement strand
TTAAGTTCTTTTTTTCCATGTTGCTGGCAACAAATTGTTGGAAACTATAGTGTTTGAGTTGCTGAAAGGAACTCTTACCCAGTCATTCCCTGAAATACACTATTCATTTTCTGACTCAACACAGACACCAATATTTTCAATTGTCCTTTGACACCCTGGTGGATTTTTCACCCAGAGCAACGAATCTTTGTAAGATCTGAGATAGATAACCAGTATGCCTTACTCTTGCAAAAGTGGGAATGGAGAAACTAGCAAGAGAAAGTGAAGGGCCAGAGAGATAGCTCAGTGGTCATAGTGCCTGCTTTGGAAGTGCAAGGACCAGGCTTCAATCCCAGGTCCCACATGCTGCACTAGCCTCACCCCTGGGGCGCACTCAGCCAGTAATAGAGTCCTGGCATGGTGGCACAAGCCTGTAATCCAGTAGTTCGCAACCTTTCTAATGCCCTGACCCCACAATACAGTTCCTCATGTTGCGGTGACCCCAAACCAAAAAATAATTTTGGTGGCTACTTCAAAACTGTAATTTTGCTACAGTTATGATTTGGAATGGCTTTAGGCAATCCCTATGTTTTGGTTGTTCGACCCCTGCCAGGGTCGTGACCCACAGGTTGAGAACTGCTGCTGTAATCCCAGTGCTGGGGAGGCTGAAAACAGGAAGATCACCACAAGTCTGATCGGTGTAGTGAGACCCTGTACCAAATACACAAATTTAGAAAAAAGAAAGGGATAAATCAGAGACTGCCCATTCCTCTCAAGCAGAGGAACACTTCTTGGGAAAAGTACATGGAAAATTCTAAGATCTCAAAATTGATTTCCTTAAACCTCCCATGCACCACATTCTCTGAAAAACACACCCAAGTTTAAGATAAAAGCCTGCACATCTGTACCCGTACTATCAACATCACAAAGTGAATATACATATATGGAAATGAGCAATGAATACACTTTGATGAGAAGTGCAACAGCAAAATGATGAGCACACATATACAAAACCCCATAATATATAAAAGGAAGAACTCCACTTGAAAGCCAAGAATCAGACTGAAGCAAACTAAGGTTTTGCTTAAAGCATAATAAAGGATTTTATTTTATTTATTTATTTTTTGTTTTGTCTTTTTGAGACAGGGTCTCACTATGCAGTTGAGGCTGGCTTTGAGCTCACTTTTGTAGTCCAGGCTGGTCTCGAACTCTCACCGATCCTCCTGCCTCAGCCTCCCGAGTGCTGGGATTACAGGGGTGCACCACCACACCCAGCTTAATTAAGGATTTTAAATTCACCAAACATTCTGTTATCACAGAGTACAAAGGCTTGTTTATCCCTTTTCTGTCCTAATGGAATAAATTATCTCATAAGTTTCTATTTTATCAAATATTTTAGAAGCTGACAAAATGTTTAAGCAATCCATTACATTAATATAAAGATCTTTTATAGAACATAATTATCAAACCAGAGTATGCATAGCACTAAGTAAAGGTAAAAGGATATGTTGATGATTTATAACCCATAGAGTTAAGGCAAAAAATTGCTGCCAGTTAGATGATCCTAACATTTACATGGCTTGCTTTTACTCAAATAAACTGTTATTATACCAGATATTTTTAAAAACTAAAGTGCCATCTTTTTTATTTAACTAATTTATATTTATTTTTAAGTGCTACATTAAAAACACAAGTTTGTTCATATTAGTAGGTTTTTGTGTGATGTTTTGATACCTATATGCACTTTGTAATGTTTATACCAGATTAAATGTTTATCTATTTCTTAGTAACAAGCTTGCACCAGACTGGCTGATATGGGCCAGTCCCTCCTCTTCTTGAATATGGCGGCTGTGTTGGTACCTGGCCTTGCAGGAAAAGGCCAACCATGGATGGTCACAGGGGCAGCGCACAGAGAGTTTTGTTCTTGATTCAGGAAAGAGAAAGAACCAGTGGTGACTAAGACTGAAGAAGTGAAAAAATAACCTATTCTGGTTTGTCCACCTTTATTTTATTTTATAATTTATTTATTCTTTTATTTTATTTATTTATTTATTTATTTATTTATTTATTTATTTTTGCACGTGACCAGGGTTCGAACTCACAACCTTACACTTGTCAGGCAGGCACTTGTGCCACAGAGCTATCTCCTCAACCCCTTGTCCACCTTTATGAAGCCGAACATACACGCTACCTGAAGCCCTCCAGAGCCTTTTGAAATCTCATATAAAATAGCTGGGCATGGTGGCACACGCCTGTAATCCCAGCACTTAGGAGGCTGAGGCAGGAGGATCACTGTGAGTTCAAGACCAGCCTGGGCTACAAAAGTGAGTGCAAGGCCAGCCTCAACTGCATAGCGAGACCCTGTCTCAAAAAAAAAAAAAAAAAAGAAATCTCATATAAAAGAAATTTTTGGTTCATCTCTTCCCAGTAATTGTTAAGACATCTCCCTAGAAGACTGTCATGTGAAGTTGAGTCTCTTGGCACAGTTAGCTGATGACTTGGGCCACGCAGTACCTACCTCCAGGCTTCACCAGATGTGCAGCATCAGAGATGCTCTTGATTTCTATATTTTCTATAGTGTTCCTGTTCAAGAAAGATCTAAATTTGATGAACTTGCTGCTAGTAATTTGCCTCCCAATGTGAAAATCACTTGTGGTTACTAATCAATTCAGAAGAGGAACACAGTGGAATCATTTTGGTTTTCCTAATGAAAAGGCAGTTTATTACATCTTTTAGTACTTTACCTACCAGAATCATGTAAATCCACATTTTGTACAGAAATACCAAAAAACCCACATTTTTTTAACCTTCATATCATGAATCAACAAAGAAATAACAGAATTTTCTCTTTTCACATTTGCCAAAGCCATAGTGTATTGAAATCAAGTTAAATAATCTATGGAAGTTTTTTTCTTCAGAGAACACTAATTAAGTTGCTTTTAAGATAGGAAGCCAGGGTTGGGCGTGGTGGCTCATGCCTGTAATCCCAGCCCTTGGGAGGCTGAGACAGGAGGATCCCTGTGACTTCAAGACCAGCCTGGGCTACAAAAGTGAGCTCAAGGCCAGCCTGAACTGCATAGCGAGACCCTATCTCAAAAAGACAAAAAAAAAAAGATAGGAAGCCATTGGGGGCTGGGAAGATAGCTCCATGGCACAAGTGCCTGTCTGGCAAGTACAAAGTTGTAAGTTCAAACCCTGGTCCCACAAAAAGAAAAAAAAAAAAAAAAAAAGGAAGCCATCATAACTGATCTTGTTCAAGAAAGATCTAAATGTTTGTAGGGGGCCCCGGCCGGATGACTCAGTGGTCTAAAGCACCTGCTTGGGAAAGCTTGGGTGGCTTCAGGGACCACGGTTTGATCCCCGGCACCACATGCTGCGCCAGCCCTGCCCTCTGGGGTGGGCTGCGCCGGCCATAAAAATGAGTGAATAAACAAACAAAGGTTCTGAAACAAGAAAAAAAAAATAAGTAAAATTTAATAAATAAATAAATAAATAAATGTAGCTGGGCGTGGTGGCTCACGCCTGTAATCCCAGCACTCGGGAGGCTGAGGCAGGAGGATTGGTGAGAGTTCAAGACCAGCCTGGGCTACAAAAGTGAGCTCAAGGCCAGCCTCAACTGCATAGCGAGACCCTGTCTCAAAAAGACAAAAAAAAAATAAAATAAATAAATAAATAAATAAATAAATAAATGTTTGTAGGTGTAAAGCAGTAATTACAAGAAACTGTTCAATCCTATTAGAACTCTTTAAGATGGACTTATCGAGCTGGGCGTGGTGGCACACGCCTGTAATCCCACCACTTGGGAGGCTGAGGTAGGAGGATCACTGTGAGTTCGCAACCAGCCTGAGCTACAAAAGTGAGCTCAAGACCAGCCTGAACTGCATAGTGAGGCCCTGTCTCAAAAAAAAAAAAAAAAAAAGATGGACTTATCATACATGTATGTCACAGGTACAGATAAAGAAATTTGTATTAGAATAGATATTAATAAAATAAGTGTTGAATATGAAAAAATGTTATCTATTTCCTCAAAACATTTATCATTTTTATATAAAAACATTCAAAACCCGTCCAGTTTTGATACATATATTATTTTTATTTACAGTCACCCCATCACTCAATAGCATACCTGAACTTATTACTCCTTTCTTATTATAATTTAATACCCACAGATCAACCTTTTCCCATCCTTCCATCCTGCGTGCTATCTGCCACCTCTGGTAACCCCATCTTACCTACTCTCAACTTCTTTCAGATCAACTCTTTATACTCTCTATATAAGATCATGTGTTGTCTTTCTGTAACTGGCCTATTTCATTTACTATAATGACTTCTTATCCTATCCATGTTACCAATGACAAGATTCTGTTCTTTTTATGGCTGAATATTATCCCATTGTGTATATGTTCATATTCTTCACCCATGTATCAGCTGACTTCAGTAGCTTCCATTTCTTGGTTTTTGTGAATAGTGCTACAATGAACACAGGAGGACAGATGTGATTTTGGCATACTGATTTTTTTGTTTTGTTTTGTTGGTAGTACCAGGGATCGAACTCAGGATCTTATGCTTGCTAGGTAAGCACTTATTCCACTGAGCTATCCCCCTGGCATGGCATACTGATTTCACAATATTGGTCATACCAATTTTTAATTGTTTTACATCACTCCATACCAGTTTGCTTGTTCCTATGTATGTTTGTTTATTTTTGGTCCTCTTTTTTTTTTTTTTTTTTTTTTTTTTTTTTTTTTTTTTTTTTTTTTCTTTTTTTTTTCAGGTAGGGTCTCACAATGCAGTCCAGGCTGACCTTGAATTTACTCTGTGGCTAAGACTGGTCTCAAACTCACAACAATCCTCCTGACTCAGCTTCCTAATTGCTGGAATAACAAGTATGGGCTACCATGCCTGGTGGATCCATACTGTCTTTGCATAATGCTTGACCTTGCATCTCCACCAAGAATGTGCAAGTGTTGCCTTTTCTTCACTGTACAGCCTTGCCAGCACTTATCTTTAGTCTCTTTGCTAACAGCCATTCTCACTTTAGTGAAGTGAGATCTCACTAAGACTTTGATTTGCATTTCTCTGATTATCAGTGGTCGAGCACTTTTTCATACACCTGTTGGCTATTTGTAAATGGATCTCTACCTAGGTCTATGTCTCATTTTTAAAACTGCATTCTTATCAGTTCTTTAAATTAATCCCAGCCGGGCGTGGTGGCTCACGCCTGTAATCCCAGCACTCTGGGAGGCTGAGGCAGGAGGATTGGTGTGAGTTCGAGACCAGCCTGGGCTACAAAAGTGAGCTCAAGGCCAGCCTCAACTGCATAGCGAGACCCTGTCTCAAAAAGACAAAAATTAATTAATTAATTAATTAATCCCTTGCCAGATGTATATTTTATAAATGTTCTCTACCATTCTATAGGCTGTCTCCATTCTTAGTTGTTTCCTTTGGTATTGTTTTAGCTACTTCTCTCATTGCTGAAATAAATATATCCTGCTTTTTTGTTTTTGTTTTTGAGACAGGGTCTTGCTATGTAGACTGATCTTGAACTCATTTATGTGGCCCAGGCTGGCTGAAACTGACAGTCATCCTCCTGCCTCAGGCTGCCAAGTTCAGAGATTACAGGCATGCACCACAACACCAGCTGCAATACCCAAAGTTAAAGGAGGAAAGGCTCCCAGTTAGTAGACACTTCAGTTTGTAGTTGGCTGGCCCTAAGGCAAGGTGGCATGGCAGAAGGGCACTGCAGAGGAGAAATAGTTTATGGCAGGCAGAAGATAGCAAAAGCAGCAAGTAGCCAAAGTTCAACAGCAATCAATAATAGCAACTTTCTTTCTGTTTCTTACAGTCTATCCAGGCTACCCTACCCTTAGGGTAGCATTCCCACAGGGGGGTCTTCCCATTATCTATACCCAGAACTATGCCAAACCAATCAGTGAACTGAGCAGTCACACACCCTTAATCCCAGCATCAGACACTTTAGATCCAGCACCTCTGAAAAACCCCATCTATGACAACATAGGGACATCAAGACACAAGCCATAACATGTCTACAGAAACTGTTTTGTTTAATATAATTTGTCTATTTTTGCTTTCACCATGCTATTATATCTTTATTCCTGTTAATTCCTTCATCTAATTCCTTTACCTTACTTTACTGAATATTTATTAATTAAGCAATCCTTAAACAGATGCCACAGACACCAAGGTATTTATTTATTCTTTTTTTTTTTTTTTAATACAGGTCTCACAATGCGGTTTGGACTTACAGTGATTCTCCTGTCTCAGCCTCCCTAGTGCTAGGATTACAGGCATGCACCACCATGCTCAGTAGGACTGGCACAGCATGCCTGGAGTTCCAGGGCTGGCATGGCTTATAGTACGAGAGATCAAGCTCAGGACCTTGTGTTTGCCAGGCAGGTACGTATGTCATCAACTATCTCCCCAGTCGGGCAGCCACCAAGATAAACAAAATGGGTCAATTATATATTCAGAAATGACTGAAATTTGTATGAGGACTTTTAGTAGAAGATATGATAGATTCAAGATATATGTTTGCTACTGATAGCTTGCAAAACACAAGTTATAACTCAAAGGAGGCAAAAGAAGCCTCTAAAATTAAAAAACAAAACCGAAATCAGGGTAGCACAGTGTTACACCCCTGTGCAGAAGGCTGAGGCAAGACTGCAAGGTAGAGGCCTGCTCAGGCAACACAGCAAAATCCTAAAAGAGGTATTGGCTAGGATGTAATTTGATAACACAGCATTTGTCCCACACGTGCAAGACCTTGGGCTCAATCCTTCCTACCAGGAAAAGGAAGGAAAATGGAAGATTTAATAGTGAATAAAAGATCTAATATATTTGTAGATTCAAAAAGCAAATTAAATTGTGTTGATGGATGAGGCAGGCTGAGAAAGCTACACCCAGAATATTTATTCCACCAGCAAACTAAAAGCAGCTGGAGTCCGAACTGCTGGTTGGAATGCTGGAAGGAAACTAGGGAGCCAATCTGCCCCTTGGAACACCTGATGACTCTGGGCTCCGTGCCAATAGGTACAAGGGATGGCAGGAGCAAGGAGGGAGGCTGGAGACAGCAGGGATAATTGAAGATCTGTTTCTGGAGCTGCACTGCTTGGCACCTTCATCCACTTCCTGTACCCCACACAGATCATAGAAGCCTGGCATTAACCCTTAGCTGTAAACCAGACAGCTAAAGGAATAAACAACCTGAGAGGGCCAAACCTTCTAGTGTGGGTACGCTCTGATCAGAGCAAGGTAAGTCCACTGGAGAGGGGAGAAGGGGAAGGACTAAAACAGAAAACATTGTAAGAATTTTTTGGAATCAAATTTAAAATACTTGAAAATTAGCCAAGCTTGGCGGCACAGGCCTCTAATCCCAGTACCTGAGAGGCTGAGGCAAAAGATTTAGTACAAATTCAAGGCCAGCCTGACCTACATACTAAGACCCTATCAAAAAATAGTTGCCCCACCCTACAATGCCTTGATATTTAAAAAATTATTAGAAAATGGAAAGAAAAATCAACACATGATCTGAAAAATGAAGTGAAGAAAAAAATCATATTAAGCATATAAGAATAAAAAGGTGAAAAATAATAAAGAAGACATAAAAAGCCAATCCTTATATGACTAACAAAAGCCCCAGAAAGAAACAAGAAGCAGAAAAAAGAGTAGAGCAAAGCTATTAGACAAATCATAATATTTCCCACAGCTGAGGGAAAAAAAAAAAAAAAAGACCTACATCTTTAAATTCAAGGCCTCAGCAGCACCCAAAGGACCACATCCATCCAGTTCCTCAGGGAATTTCAAAGCAAGTATTAAAAAAATAAATCCTGGTGTGGAGGAAGGAGGGTACCCATAAAGGATAAATAATCACACTGGTCAGCAGGACTATAAGCAAGACCTTGCCTTGAAGAAATAAAAATAAAAATGAAATACAAGCAAGAGTACAGAAAAATGAGGCTGTGAGATATACAAGCATGCAGGGTCTCACTGCACAGCTCAGACTCATAGAGATCTATGGTGATCCTCCTGTCTCAGCCTCCACAGTGTTGGGATTACAGGTGTGTGCCACCATGCCCAGTTTGGGGATGGTGGCATGCCTGGGATTCCAAAGGCTGGCATGCAGTATCAGGGATTGAACCCAGGTTCTTGCACTTGCCAGGCAGGCGCTTAGACTGCTGAGCTTCCTCCCCAGCCTGATAAATGTATTATGCTAGAAAAAAAATGCAGGTAGAAACTCCCTGGATGGTTTTTTAAAAGAAAGAAAAAGTACAGCATCAAAAGCTACATTTTAAGGGGGCTGGGGAGATAGCTCTGAGGCACAACTGCCTGTCTGGGAAGTGCAAGGTCATGAGTTTGAACCCCATTCCCACAAAAAAAAAAAAAAAAAAAGCTACATTTTAGAGATGAAGCAAGCTTTATGTACCCTGATTATAAAGGGATGGAGTATGAGAAAAGAAGATCCAGATGCTATTAATACTGGAATCTTGAAAGCCCAGGGGTCATTAGCCTGGCTCTAGAGAAAAGAAAATGTAACTCTAGCATACAGATTGGCTCTGCACTAAATAGTATTTATAGAATCGTATTTTAGGAGTACTAAAATTAGAGTTGTTCTTCATCTTAGGCCAGAACTAACTGATATGTTTAATCTCAAGACATAAATTTTAGGACCCTAAGAGACTGACTGGCCAAATGTGCCTCATTCTCCCTTTACTTTTTTATACACAGAGCACCAAATGACATCCAGTTCCTTCCTATAGTTCTTTCCCCAACACTGAGAATGTTTTCCATTATTCAAGTGGTTCAGTGCTCCAGAACTCTATCAGTTCATTTAGGTTTGGAAAGCTGATGACAAAAGAAATGTCTCTGCCCTGCAACAACTGAGCATAACCAGATAATAATTCCAAAAGAAGAATAAACTGACTTACATTGTCAGACTCAGTAACATCTATGTCATTCAGAGCAATTGCTCTGGGGAGTAATTGCTGCCATGGTGTTTTCAAAGATTAGTTAGCTTATTAGGAATCTAGAAAACTAGTTTTGTTTGTTTGTTTGCTTTTCTTTTTGAGACAGGGTCTCACTATGCAGTTCAGGCTGGCCTTGAACTCACTTTTGTAGCCCAGGCTGGTCTTGAACTCACAGCAATCCTCGTATCCCAGCCTACCAAGTGCTGGAATTACAGGTGTGCGCCACCAGGCCGGGCAAGACTAGGTTCTCAATTGCTGTTCTTTAATAGAAATAAGTCAAAGAAAGCAAGCATGACTTCTAAGTAAAAAGGGACTTCTGTTAGGGAACTTCTACATGTCACATGTTTTCTACTCTACTGGCACATATATGGTGGTAGCTTCTGGGATGGACAAATCCTTGTCGTAATGTAGTAACAAGAAGCAACTGTCAAGGTCTATCTACTTTTCTTACAAAGGAAAAATAAGCTACAGTCTGTGGATCTTGGCTCATAAAGGAAAGTTTCTTTTACGGAATAATTAAGTGATTACAATGTAGCACTGTTTATAGTTTTCATTTTCTGGGTCCAACTTATATGGAGACTTGGGTGTGGTGGCTGAATGACATAGATGCTACTCAGTCTGACAGTGTAAAAGTGTAACTGATGGAATGAGGAAGAGTAGAAAAGGGGGAAAACAGTTATAAAAAGGAACACATATGTTCCTTCCTAAAAAGAGTCTAGAAAGACTGCTCAAAGTAGAATAAATACAGAGTTGTAATCATCTGAAATAAACAAGTAAAAGAACTGATGAAGTTAAAAAGGCAACTATCAAACAATGAAAAACAGATGCTTATAGTGTAAGAAAGCTAAAAACTCACTTTTTAGGGCCTGGAAGGATGGCTCAGTGGTCTAAAGCACCTGCTTCCGAAAGCTTTGGCGGCTGCAGGGACCGAGGTTCGATCCCCGGCACCACATGCTGTGCCAGCCCTGCCCTCAGGGCAGGCTGAGCCGGCCACAAAAATAAATAAACAAACAAAAAGTTCTGAAACGGAAAAAAAAAAAAAAAAAATTTTTAAATCACTTTTTAAAAGTGTACAATATTGCCGGGCGTGGTGGCTCACGCCTGTAATCCCAGCACTTGGGAGGCTGAGGCAGGAGGATCGCTGCGAGTTCGAGACCAGCCTGGGCTACAAAAGTGAGCTCAAGGCCAGCCTCAACTGCATAGTGAGACCCTGTCTCAAAAAGACAAAAAAAAAAAAAAAAGTGTACAATATATATTATCTAAATGTGATACCAACAAATAAGAGCTAAAAGTCATTATTTAGAACAATGATCTCCAATGTTTTTCTTTTTTATTTTGGTGCTGGAAATGGAACCTAGGGTTTTGTATAATACTAAGCATGAGTAGGGCTGGCCAGATAGCTCAGCGGATTAAAGAAACTGCTTAGGCAGATGCAGGGACTGGGGTTTGATCCCCTGGAGTGCTATGCCAGCCCTGCCTCCAGGGCACAAAGACAAGGCCATTGAGACTGGGCATGGTGGCATGCACCTGTAATCCCAGCACATGAGAGGCTGAAAACAGGAGAACCACTATGAGTCCCATCTGTGTGGTGAGACCCTACTAACCTTGGTCACCATTTTTTTTTTTTTACAGTAAACCTTCTCAAGGAAAAAAACACACATCTAAACATAAATCTCCTGTTTATAGTCTATGTCAGCAGTTCTCAACCTATGGGTCGCGACCCCGGCAGGGGTCGAATGACCAAAACACAGGGGTCACCTAAAACCATTCCGAATCATAACTGTAGCAAAATTACAGTTTTGAAGTAGCCACCAAAATTATTTTTTGGTTTGGGGTCACTGCAACATGAGGAACTGTATTGCAGGGTCACAGCATTAGAAAGATTGAGAACCACTGGTCTATATAAACCTATGAATATAATAATCTATTACACAGAAGTAGAAACTTAAATTATGTAATCATAATTTTGAATGGACTTATCATGGAGGGGAGGTGTACAGAAGACAGTTATTCAGATAAATATATTCACAGTATCAATATGATATATAAGAATTTTAAAAAGCTCAAATTTCTTCCAGTACTAGAAATCAACATCTCATGTACCTCCCAGGATGTGTACAGTTTCTCTTTAAAGATATATTTATTGGGGCCCAGCAGGATGGCTCAGTGGTCTAAAGCGCCTGCTTTTAGGAAAGCTTGGGCGGCTGCAGGGACTGCGGTTCGATCCCGGCACCACATGCTGCACCAGCCCTGCCCTCAGGGCAGGCTGAGCCGGCCATAAAAATAAATAAACAAACAAAAGTTCTGAAACAAGAAAAAAATAAAATAAAATAATTCTTAAAAAAAAAAAAAGAAGCATATTTATCTAATCACCCCTATAAAACTCTTTATCTTTGCAAGTCTTTGAGCCAATTTCTTCATTTAACAAACATTTATTGAGCATCTGCTCAGGACTAGGAATAGGGGACAAGAAGAGGCTGATACTTCTGCTCTTATGGAGACCACAGCCTAGGGCAGAAGAGAGACAGGAAAACCCTAATGACATGTCAATATCTTAAATGCTGTAAGAATAGTGTATGCATGTGTCATCTGCTCACAGTCTGGGACACAGATGAGGTGTACTTATACCAGTAGGGAGTTATGGAGGAATTGTTGAAAGATCACTTCCTCTGAGTTGAGACTTAAAAGATAAATAAAAAAGACTAACCTGGTGAACAGGTATGTAGGGTGCACTGGAAGAAGGGAATTCTAGGACAAAGTGGAAAAGATGGAGTAGACAGGCTGAAGGATGAGAGAGAATGAGGTATGCTTGGGAAACTTATGCCAGCTATAGCAGTGACAGAGAATAAAAGGGCAAGTTAGGAAAGAATCAGAAATAAAAGCTCCTAAGCTGGCGAGATGGCTCAGTGGTCTAAAACACCTGCTTAGGCAAGCTTAAGCAGCCGCAGGGACTGAGGTTCTATCCCCAGCATCACATGCTGCTCCAGCCCCACCCCCAGGGCAGGCTGAGCCAGCCATAACATGAATGGAAGGAAAGGAAAGGAAAGGGAAGGAAAGGAAAGGAAAGGAAAGGAAAGGAAAGGAAAGGAAAGGAAAGGAAAGGAAAGGAAAGGAAAGGAAAGGAAAGGAAAGGAAAGGAAAGGAAAGGAAAGCTCCTGTTCAGAACTGTGCAAAATCTCCTGAAGGCTGTGACCAGCAGGGAGATGGACCTGCTCAAATATGCACTTGGGGGAAGATACTCTAAAGCATGACAGATGGCAGATGGATCTGAAAGGCACAGATTATGTCTTTCAGGGGGGTCTAATAAGATCAAATGAAGATATGAATCATGGTACCAGCAGAATAATGAAGAGAAGATGCACTCATGCATTTGAGAGTTGTGATCTCTAGGACCTCCTGAGGGATTAACTATGAGGTTAAGAACACAGGGAATAACTAAGAAATACTTGAACAAATTCCTTTCTTGTGTAAACGAGAAAGAGCTACTAACTGAAATGAATGGGGAAAGATGTAAATCAGGAGTTTAAGTTGGATATATTAACATATGAAGTGCTATCTAGAAGTCAGATAGTAGGCACAGCGATAGAAACATGGAAGTAAAATGCTGGGTCCATGGCCTGAACCTGTAACACTGAGTTGAGACCTACTAGTATTTGTGTTGTAGGGCAGGCCAAGAAACTGCAAGCTGAGAAGCAGGTTAGTGTCCTGGGGAAAGAGAAGGTGAAGGAAAATGATGCAAAGGAAGTATGGGCGAGGAGGGCTATAAATGAAGGAAAGTCAGAGGAGCAAGGCAGTGTAAGTGAGCCTTAGAAAGAAGAGCAGCTTGAAGTATAGACCACAGGCTCCAGAGTGAAGGAGGAAAGGAGGGCTGCCAGGAGGGCACTGACACACCAGGAAGAATGAGGCTGGAAGGGCCTTGACTCTGACGATGAGGATCAGATAAGGGTGGGGACAAACACAGGAGAGTAAGAGCATGTGAAAGAATGAGGAGTGCATGTTTAGTATGGCCTACTGGAATTCAGTACCTTGCAGAAATTACAAATATAAGAATACATTTTTGAATGAATGTAAAACTATGTGTATGATTTTGCATGCCTTGAATATATATTCAGGATAAGAGATAAGACCAAGATAATAAATAGGCTTAGACTTCATTACTGACAAATTTATTTCTTAAGGGGTAAAAAATGTCAACTAAAATTAATTATAGCAATAGAAAGAAAAAAAGAAATAGAATATATTTTAAAGACCTTTTCTTGAAGTTCATAACATTGTATTTTCTCTTTCTTTGGTTTATAGAGGGTATAAAATATTTAAGCATAGTTTCAATTGCAAAAACAAATATTCTAAAGATAGCTATTTGAATTTTCTTTGCTTTCATAAATATCTAAGACTCCATAGTAATTGCCAAAATGATAACTACAATAACAATTCTCTTATAAAATATATTATTTGATACTAACACTAACCCTAATAGTTGTGGGGAAGAAAATATTTTAGGAAATAATTTTTTGTTAGAACTCAGTTATGCTTGTTTATGGTAGAGGCAGAAATCTAAAGCCATCTACAAAGATTCTTGTTCCTTTGCTATTCATTAAAACATTAATCCAGGATTTGTTATAAAGGGACTTTACAGGTGAAGTTAAGGTTACTAATTAGATGACTTCAAAGCAGATTATCCTTGTAGACTTAACATAATTATGCAAGCCCTAAAAAAAAAATTAAGGCCAGGGATATAGCTCAGTGGCACAGCACTTGCCTCGTAAGCTCAACGTACTGAGTTCAATTCCTGGTACCAAAAAACAAAACAAAGACAAAAAAAAATTAGTGAGATATGCCAAAAGAAAGAAGACAAAGGCTGGCAATATGGCTCAGCAGTCTACAGCACCTGCTTAGGCAACCGCAGGGACCATGGTTTGATCCCCAGCACCATATGCTGTGTCAGCCCCACCCCCAGGGCAGGCTGAGTCAGCCATAATATAAACAAACAAAAGAAGAGAAGACCTCTTTGAAGCAGAAGAGTAAAGTTGGAGAGACTTTATGCAAAGGACTTCATCCATTGTCACAGATTTAAGGGCAGCCATGATCTGAGAAACATAGGTAGTCTCCAAAAGCTAGTCAACAGCCAGCAATGCAACGGGGATTTCAGCCATCAGCTGAATTCATGGAACAGAATTCTTCCTTATTTATTTATTTATTTATTTAAATTTTAATAAGAGGGGCCTGGCAGGATGGCTCAGTGGTCTAAAGCACCTGCTTAGGAAAGCTTGGGCAGCTGCAGGGACCGCGGTTCAATCCCTGGCACCACATGCTGCGCCAGCCCTGCCCTCAGGGCAGGCTGAGCCGGCCATAAAAATAAATAAATAAACAAACAAAAGTTCTGAAACAAGAAAAAAATAAAAATAAATAAATTTTAATAATAAAAATAACAATAAGACTATTTTAAAGCACATTAGGACAGTCACAATAATTAATAAAATGTATATTGTCTTCATAGTAGTTGCTCAGAGTACAAGATGCAGACATGTATGCAGAGTCCAAAATTCTATGAGCCTTTTACAGCTCATCATATTAATCTGGCTTCACTTTTTATACTTCTTGGTTAAACTTTCTGCTAGATGGTTAAAACCAAGTTAAAGCAGGACCTATAGAGCAAAAAATGTAACTTTTGTATCTGACACAGTCAGTCAAATCCTCTCAAGATTTATCCTGAAACCATCTCCAGGACTTTCGGGGTTAGCTCAGTGGTTTAAGCATCTGCATGGGCAATCCCAGTCAGAAATGGGGAATGGAGGTTTGATCCCCACCCCCACCCTTAAGGCAGCCTGAGCCAGCCAAAAAACAAAACAAAAAACAAACCCTTCTCACAATGGAATTCTGACAATAGCCCCAAGGAGTCTGGAAGCCAGCTCATTCCTAGAGCTCTAAAAAGCAATTCAGTCTGAGAGGCACCTTGACTTCCAGCTTGTGAAACCTGAAGCAGAATGTCAGCTTAGTCAAACTACTCCTTGACTTCTGGCCTACAGAACTATGAGATCAGGGTGCAAATAATTGAACACTGTTTTAAGCTACTAAAATAGTGGTGATCTACTATGAGAGCACTGGAAAACTAATATATTTTCATAAATTATTGACTTCAAATGTATTCTACTGAATCTCACTTTTCTGTTCCTTAATATAAATTCGGATAGAGGTCATACATTTCCAAACATACTCAATGAAACCCAGTCTAATTTATTTTTCTTTAACTTACTTTAATTTTTAAAAAAAATAGTGTGGCAAATATATATATATATATATATATATATATATATATATACACACACACACACATTATTGATCAATTACTAACTTGACCTCAAAGATATCTGACAAAGTTTGGAGAGTCTTTCATTTTGTGTGTGTGTGTATGTATGTGTGTTTGTGTGTATTACTGGGGATTGAATTCAAGGTCTTCAGACTGAGCTACATACTCAGTCCTTTTTGTTTTGTTTTGTATTTTGAGAGATGGTCTTGCAAAGTTGACTAGGCTGGGTGAAACATGAAATCCTTCTGCCTCCCTAAGTTACTTGTAATGCCAACCACTTGGAGAAACTTTTGGTTGTCATGACTGTGGGTAGATTCTAAGAATCTTGCTGAACATTTTATAATGCAAAACACCACAAAACGAGTTACCTCCAAAATGTCAATAATGCTGATAAGAAATCGTTTTCTATATACATGCATGTTTTCTGAACTGGTTGATGATGATGATGATGATGATGATGATGATGATGATGATGATGATGATGGAAGGGTCTACAGGGTGTTTAGGTGTCACTACTAGATGGGACTGGTAGTGATCCACCTATTTACAGCCTCCCAAGAGCTGGGAATTCAGACATGCACCACCATGTCCAGTCTCAATTGCTGTTTCAGTGTGCCCCAGGGGCAGGGTTGGCACGGCAGGCCCCAGGATTGAACCCCGGGCCCCCTGTGCCTGCTTGTAGGCATTTTAATCCGCTGAGCTATTTAGCCAGCCCTTGAGAAGGTTGATTTATTTATTTATGTATTTATGGGTTTTTTTGTTGTGTTTTTTTGTTTGTTTTTGGCTGGTGTCAGGTAAGGCTTGTGGAGCTATGGATGGAACCTTCTGTCCCCTGCACCTAACTGCATTTGCCCGAGTAGGAACTTAAACCACTGAGCTAAGCCACAGGCCCACCTGAACTGTTTGAAAATTATAGTCATTACAATGCTTTTTACCCTAACTACTTCAGTTTGTACTTTTAAAAGACACAAACTCATATAGCACAATTTTATACTGATACAATACTACCTAATATAAATTTCACTTGCAAATGTCCCCATTATCTCAAAAATATGTTTTATGGATTGTATAAAAAAAAAGAAATTGTTTTATTTCCTATCAACCTCATTTCCATTTTGTTTAAGTGCCTGCAGAACACCACAAGACCACTCCGTGGTGGTTCCTACCCACTCAGTGGCTTGTGCAGTGGAGGTGTGGGTCAGTCTTCTTTGGCCAGCTGAGCACTCATCTTCAGTAGGGAACTGCTGAGTGGGCACAGGGATACCTGCATGCATTCAGACAAGCCTGTGACCTCAGGCTGAGCAGTAGTGAACTCGGGTGCTGGTGCACTCCATTTGCCCTGAAATTCCTCCTTGGTCACAGCCTTTTCAGCATAGCCTGTTCTTCTTTTCCAATTTCTTCAGGATGCCCATAGAAGTAGAGATCAGGCATGACTTCCCACAGGTGTCCACAGGAGATGGTGCCATGCATACCTGGCATTTCTGGGGCCAGCATCCATCCCATCAAACCCACTGAGTAAGCTCCCTTATTGCTGTACAGAATGGCAATGTCCACATAGCACAGAGGAGTCTGTGTTGCACAGAGATGGTTAGCATGTTGACCTAAGATACCACTGTGAAGGGCTGGTAGTCACACCTGAGGTCAGTAACCACCAGAAGATACGGCTCTTAGAAGGCTTCCTGGATCCAGTTAGTGAAGGTCCCAGGAGTGAAGCGGCCAGTGATAGGAGTAGCTCCAGTGGCAGTGACAAACCAGCACAGCTCACAGGTCCGTGTGCCAGAGGATATGATGCTGACACTAGCAGGGCTTTCAATGGCGACTATGGCTCAAGTTGCCAGGAGAAGCTTCTCCCCAGTTGGCTTCATATGTATGATGTAGATTCCATCACTTTTCCTTTTACAGATACACTGCTTTGTCTGGAAATCCAGGTTGGTGCCACCTGCAGAAAGGAATTTGAGGATATCCTCTTCCTTCATTTGCTAGACATCAAGGGCTCTGGACATTGTGAAGTTTCCCTTTAAGTTACCATGGGAATCAAGAACAACATTGTGTGGAGCTTCAGCAGTACAGGAAACTGTTTTATGGCTTTTTAAAAAATACAGTAACGCCGGGCATGGTGGCTCACGCCTGTAATCCCAGCACTCGGGAGGCTGAGGCAAGAGGATCAGTGTGAGTTCGAGACCAGCCTGGGCTACAAAAGTGAGCTCAAGGCCAGCCTCAACTGCATAGCGAGACCCTGTCTCAAAA
>PVJA010042131.1:0-17493 GCA_004027025.1 Myocastor coypus | reverse complement strand
AGAAAGAAAGAAAGAAAGAAAGAAAGAAAGAAAGAAAGAAAGAAAGAAAGAAAGAAAGAAAGAAAAATGGAGAGGCATAACACAGCTGAATGGAAATCTAGGATTTAAGGGATTAATAACAAAGTGACTGCAAGAAGAAAACATAGGAAACATGGCAGGAGCAAAACCATGGGCAGGATGAATTAGGATAATGGTCTTAAGAACTTCCAAAAGGTTTATCACACTGAGGATAGCAATGTGTAACCCTAAAACTATGCTTGGAATGCCTGTCATTCTGGTCTTTAGATGTGTGCTGCTTCTAATGTAATTTCAGTTCCTGCTATATTCTCTCTCAAGTAAATGCTTGGTTTACAAAAAAACAAAAAAGGATATTAAATCAGAGTAAGACTAGGAAATATACCATAAGTTTGACAGGCTACAATTTTGTATATGCTTAGATTTCTAAATTTCTATGCAAAAATGTGTAACTGCTTTTATCACATTCTGTAGAAACTTATTAGAATATCAATGATTAAAAGATAATACCAATTCCAAGTTAAGTCTAAGATGTTTGATACTTAAAAAGACAGTGATTAAAAAAAAAAAAAAGAAAAGACAGTGATGTTAAGCTCCAGTATCTATGTTATAGAATAATAGTATACTAAGCTTTTCTTCTGGAAAGTTAAGAATATAAGTTTATAGTCCAAAAATTAGAGAAAAAGAAGTGCTACAAGAATTGCCAGTATTTTAACCTTAGCCCTTCAAGGTCAGCGAGGACTCAGGACATAAGAGAACCTGTGCTACAACATCCTATAACTCAGTGGTTTCCCAAATTTTCTGTTCAAGGAGATTATGGGGCTACAAAGAAAAGGGACTGAAAATATATAGTGTGCCTAGGGAGAGTTACTTGAGCAAACTGGTCAAGCAATGGCCATGACTCATCCAGATGGCTGACACTGACAACAGTTCTATAAAGCACTGTACATGGTTTCAAAGTAAATCCTGAGGGGATTCGACTGACCTTGGGAGATACAAAAGTTACCTGTCTTGTTATACAGGTCTTGCTTAAACTTGCCCTTAACCACCCAGTAGAAAAGTTTAACCATGAGGCATAAAAAGTATAGCTAGATTAGTAGGTTGAGCTATAAAAGGCTTAAATCAACAGCTTCCAACATTGCCAGTTTTGACAATAACCCACTGTGAACATTGGATTATGTATACAACTACTTTCTCTTAGTTCAGTGAGAAGAAATTTTTTGTACCAATAATGAAAATTAGATAATTAGAAAAATTATCACATCTACACCTTGTGCTCTGTATAACTACTAGGAGGACAACAGTATGCATTGTATCAAATATTGGGAATATACTACTAATGTGCTTTGAAACTGTCACATTGTTATTTTTTATTAAAAGTAATAAAATAAGATACGAGTAAAAAAAAAAAAAGAAAAAGAAGAGAAAGAGAGAAGTTAAAAGATTAAATAGAGGTCGAACAATCCATTTTCTTCCAAGTTCTTGTTGACTTCAGAACTTTAAGTGTATGGCTTGAGCCTTAGTTCTCCCGCAGGGCCTGATGGAGTGATTCCTTGTAACGTTTTCGTTGTGGTTGTTGTTGTTGTCGTCCAATCCTCTGAGCAGCTTGATGATATTCCCGCCTCTGAGCCTGAAGCTGGTCATGCTGATCGTTTCTCTCTTCCTTCTGCTTCTCAAGCTCTTCTGCCTTCTTCTGAAACTCATGCTCTTTTAAAGCCATGGTATGTTCATATTCTTTTAGTTCTTCCTCAGTGAAGAACTGTTGCTGATTCAATGTCTCCCTGCTGTCTGGCTCCAACACTTCCTCCTTTTTATAGCATTTAAAAGATCTTACAGAGTCGCCAGTTGGTCTTTGTTTGCATAAACCTCATTTATTTATTTTTTTAATAATTTAATATTTTTATTGTTTAAATTTAGCAATGGTTGTATTACATATTTTCATCATCAGATCAGTTTAGATTAATACATATAGGTATATAAGATTGATCAAACAATTAAACATTTGTGTTTCCTCATTCTAAGCCTTTCTTCCTCCATTTCCGCCATGTCATGCTCTTCTTTTTGAGCATCATACAGTTTCTTCAGCTACTTAATAAATAAGGCTTCTACTTCTTGTTCGTCTGGGAATCCATCACTATCGACATCATGTAATTTGAGAAGTGTCTTAGGGTCAAAGTCATTAGGTTCCAATCCACCCATGTATTTCCATAGCACCTTTTGTTGAACTGTGTTTCCTGGATAGTTAACTTTGGAATGATTTTCATGCTTTTGCATTTCTTCAAATTTACATTCTTCTTCTCTCTTCCTCATCAGGTGTTTTCTAATGTTCTCTCTGTTCATGTTCTTTCATCGTTTCATATTTTAAAAATTCTTCATGTCAAGGCTTGTTATAACGTCCCAAATCATTTGTTATCACTTTGATTAGCATATGTAAATCTGTGCATTCAGGCTTGTAAGGATTCACACAGTCAGGTGATCAAATAGTTTAGAAGTATTTTGTGGCCCATGCCTATATCTTACAGGGAATCTAATTTAGCTTTAGTTAACATTCCTGACCTTCATACATCTGCCTTTTCAGCTCATCAAGTTTTATCCTCACGTGGTGACTAAGTCCAGTTCTTTGCTTAGCCTCATACTCTTTATTTTCTCTATGTCTATTTTCTGAAAACTTCTGAAATGTCTATTAATGACACATTAATAACACACTTCAGATTTTTTTTATTGGATACAGGGTCTCACTATGCAGCTGTCAGTAATGATCTTCCTATCTCAGCCTCCCAGTGCCAGTATTATAGTCATGAGCCACCACTCCATGTCAAGGCTGGCATAGCATGCCTAGGGTTCCTGGGCTGGCATGGCATGTGGTATCAGGGACTGAACTCACTGTGCTTCCCAGATAGGTCTTTAGACTACTGAGCTATCCCCTGGCACTGCTGGAGATATTAATCATAACAAAACTGAATATTTGGTGATTTTATGTATTTGGTATAGTATTTCACTTTGCAGTTTTGATATGGAGCTGGCATAGCATACAGTGCCAGGATCAACCCTAGGTATTTCTCTTGATAGGCAGGCATTTAGGCTGCTGAGCTATCTCAGTGGCATATCTGGTGGCTTTGTCTTGGCATTTTCCATGGTTCAGTGTTTCGTACTTTTGTCTTACAGGCAAAGCTTGAAGGAAAGAAAGTAGACATGTGACTAAGAGAAAACAATGCCATAAACCTCTAGTTTATCTTCACATAGGTAAGGAATCTTTGTTTTCTTTTTTACAGATGAGGCAACTGAGGTCCACAGAGGTAGGATGTCTTGTACATCAGGTTAGTGAAGAGTTACTCTTAACACCTAGTCCAACATTTAAAAAAAAAAAAAAAAAAAAAAAAAAAAAACACCTTACCCAGGTTTTGCTAGTATCTTGGCACGCAAGGTTCCACCTGATGGATTCCTACCACAAACAGATTTATCTCTTCAGCCATTGCTCTAGGCTTTGCATAGCCCATCTGCCTACCAGGCAAGCATGCCTCCAGCTCCTTGCTGCCATGGAGACAGCACAGTCCTCCCTGCCACTGCTGGTTGGATCAGCTCAGGACCCTGTGGAGCGCTGATTGATTGGTGTGGGTACCAGGTCATGCCTGTGCATCTGAAGGTGGGAAATGTGGAGAACTTACAAGCTGAAGCCATGGGGAAGCTGAATCAAGAGAGACGCGGCACTCTGCTGCACAGCTGAGGAAGCTGAACCTCTTCCTTCCCTAGCCTTCCTAGAGAAGTCTATGAAAGCAGGACTTGGGTAGGTGCAGTACCATCAGGGGATCAAAACAGAGCCCTCGTCTTTGACTACCACCAGCATCAGAGAGTAAATGTCATGCTTTTCTCACTCACAGACATTGGAGTGTGCCCCAGTATTTGTAATCACACTTATCTCTTTTATTCTGGGCCATGAATCACTGTGGTTTGACTAAAATATCCCACCTTATCTCATGCCCATCTGAAAATATATTTCTATATCCCCTACCCCACTGAACTACCTCCAAGCTCTTTATTTCAGATTTTAGAAAATGAGGCTCAATAAGCCGGGCGTGGTGGCTCACGCCTGTAATCCCAGCACTCGGGAGGCTGAGGCAGGAGGATTGGTGCGAGTTCGAGACCAGCCTGGGCTACAAAAGTGAGCTCAAGGCCAGCCTCAACTGCATAGCGAGACCCTGTCTCAAAAAGACAAAAAAAAAAAAAAAGAAAATGAGGCTCAAATATGTATTTGTCTGAAGGGTTAGAGTTTTTTGAATCAGCCTCCAAACTGGTTTCCAACATGAGTATTTCAATTAATAGTAGTGACATGGAATCTCCAAATGGTATGGGACAACTACATGTAACTCCTAACACACTGAGTTTGTGATCCCTAAAGTCAAACAATGAATTCTAATGAATAACAGAGACTTAAAAGTAAGAAAATATAGTGGGAAATGGGATGGGGACTAAGAGTAGCTCTGGAGAGAGAGGAGGAGTCCCAAATAGGTTACCCAAGCACTGAGTATTAAAAGGTGTTACAGAAAAAGAAATGTCACCCATTTAAAAAAAAAAAAAGCCCATCAGAATCACAGCAGACTTCTCAACACAAACCATCAGGTCAAGGACAGCTTGGAGCAAAATATTTCAACTTCTAAAGAAAACAGCTCCCAACGTAGTTTGATGCATTCTGCAAAATTATCTTTCAGAATTAATGGAGAAATGAAATATTTCTACGGAAAAGAACAACTGAAGAAATGTATGATAACCAAACCAGTTCTACAAAAGGTTTTGAAAGGCATTCTAAAAGAGATAATAAAGGCCATAAATCCAAGAGTACCAATGGAAAGAGTTCAGCACGCAAGGCAAGAAAGTAGACAGAAAGGGAAGAGGGGAGACTACCAGCAGGAAAATAATATGACAAGGCCCACCCAGTACGCAGCAGTTATAAGCATCAGTGTAAATGGCCTTAATTCACTAATCAAAAGAAGTAGACTGGGGCCAGGGAGATAGCTCAGTGGTCTAAGTCCCTGCCTGGCAAGTGCAAGACCCCGGCTCAGTCCCTGATACTGTATGCCATGCTGGCCTTGTGCCATGCTAGCCACTGAAACCAGGGCCTGCTGGCATATTCCTATAATCCTAGCACTAGGGAGGCTGAGACAGGAGGATCAGTATGAGTCCAAGCTGCATAGCAAGACCCAGTGCTAAGTAAATGTATCTTTAAAAGACATAGACAGGTAGAATGGATAAAGAAACAAGATCCAACAATATGTTGCATGCAAGAAACACATTTAACTCAAAATGAAATTCATACACTGAAAGTCGAAGGTCAGGAAACTATACTTCATGCAATAGGAACCCAGAAAAAAACAAGGGTAGCTATTCTACTTGCAAACAATATGAAATTCAAGCCAAGACAAACCAAGAGATAAAGAAGATCACTACATACTTGTTAAGGGGAAATTCCAAGGCGATAGCAATCATAAATACATATGCACAGAGTACAGCAGCACTTAACCATATAAGACAAATACTAATGGATATGAAAAAGCAAATAAGTACTGACACAATTTTATTGGGGTCCTTTACACCACACTATAACATATAGAGCAACTAGACAAAAAAGAAGGTGCTATGCTATTCCCATTTTACAGGTAAATTGAGTCTCAGAGTAATTTTTTGAGCATTAGCAGATGTATCTGATTGCATGAACTTCGCCACTCTGTTGTGCTGCCTCTCATTGCAGAAGTCTGACCAAGGATGGTTGAGTTTGTAATTCTATAAGCCTTTCTTCTTACCTTTTATTCTCATCCTCATAGCGCAGTGGCCTGTACTGTAATGCCCAATCATGAATAAGAAATGGGAGGAAATGACATTGTAAAGTCATAAGGTACTGAACCAAAATAGATTTAGAGCAAGTGTCTGTGATATATCTATTATCTTACATTTTTTTTATTATTGAAGGTAGTTTTCTATGTTACTATTAATTTAGATGTGTATATGCGAAGTTCTCTTCTCATTCAAAGTCTGCTCAAATGGAGATGTTGAAGTCATTAGAAAACCCTGGGCTCAGTGATGTATACTTAAGTATAAATTCAATCTATGACTAGTATGAAGGTTGAATGAGAAGAATGTGATTCAAACATCTGGTTCACTTGGGAGGCTGAGGCAGTAGGATTCGTGTGAGTTTGAAACCAGCCTGGGCCACAACAGTGAGCTCAAGGCCAGCTTGAGCTGCATAGTGAGACCCTGTTTCAAAAGGACAAAAAAAAAAAAAAAAAAAAAAAATCTAGTTCAAGGTAGTGATATTTTACATCTTTGTTAACAATTTCTGACACTCATATACTACTTTCCAGATTGGTTTACACATATATTACAAACCATAATTTTGACAATAACCCTGGTGATAGTTACTATCCCAGACATATAGATAAGAAAACAGACTTCATTCATAAGTCGAAGAATCAGATCCTTGAACCTATAGAATGGAATGAATGCAAATCTTAGTGCTGTGACATAACTACTTCCAGTGGTTATTTGTTAAAAGTCCTGTCCAGGGGGAAAGACAATTTGAAATACTAAACTCTGAATTTTAATTTTTCTCAAAAAAAATCAATTTATTTTAATAATATAAAAGTAATATATCCTCTGGTAGAGACTTAAATATTTTCCTACCTTTCTTTTAATAGTATTAATTTGCATAATTAATTCTTTTCTCACCGATTATGCAGTGACATGGCATTTTAAAACATCTGGGACGTGAGAGTGACTGAATTTTAAAAATTATTTAGAAAGAAAAAGAAACTTCAGCCCAGCACTTGTCTATGTTTTTACAAATTCTGTGTCCAAAAGGAAATACAATGACATCATTTTTGACATTGATTCAGGGGGAAATAACAAGTATACAACATGGACTACCTATATTCAGACTTACTCTGGATAACTGTGATTACCTTCTTTTGTAGATAGTACATGAAATATAGGCCAGTGACATTATGATGATTTTATATTTATTTTGTGTTAAATGTCAGTATTATATCAAATCTATAGAGGAAAAAACACCAAAACATTAGAAATCTTTGCCCAAAGATGACAGCTTGTATTGCCATCATATATTGACAGTTCCTTCTTAAATATGTAGGATTTTCACTTATATCCTTGATAAATCAGTATAATTTTGAATAAAATGGTATTCACATAGTGGAGACCCAAGCAGAACATAGTTTCACCAGATACAAAAAATATCTTGAACTAAAATCTCAGAAAAATCCTAACCTCCTTTCTTTGTCATGAGGAAAAAGTCTATAGTGTGAAGCGTGAGTATTTTTAAATAAATAACAAGGTAAGGGTTTGGGAGATTCCTGTATTTTAAGCTATTGTCCTGCTTTTACAGACTCCCTGCCGCTGCATGGGAAATGGGAGGCCAAGTTCTTCTTTACCTACTTGATGGGGAGAAAGTGATAAAATGATAAACTCCACTAGGTCTTGTTAAGACTTGATGACAATTACTCTGATTGATAATTCACAGCTTGCTGGTGTTCACTTTAACACAGGTTCCATTTTATCTCCTTTAATGTTAAGCATCAAATAGATGTATGCAGAAGAAGATACTGACAAGACTAGAGAAGAATTCTAAGAACAATCTACTGAGAGAGTAACTCTAGGCCAGGCTCTAAATGTCAATTAAAGAATGGGACAACCCGGGGCCCACTGGAAATTCATTTGATCCAGTAACCAGGCCCAGAGTGTGAGAGAGACCTCCTGGGGATTGCCAGAAACTCATTTGACACAGCAAGCAGACCCACTTTGTGAGTGGAACTTCATCCATCAGACAGGCCCAGTGTGGAAAACTGCTGCAGAACTCCCCACAGAGAGGCTAGAGACAAGACCCACCCAGCTGACCCAGGAGCAGAACATCTTGCCAAAGTGGCACAGCAGGTTCACCTCCAGCAGCGGCAGCAGGAAGAAGTGGAGCTCACCAACCAGACCCAAGCCACATTCACCCTGTATGAGTTTGAACTTGGTAGATCCAGATCTGGTGCTAAGGTAAGAACTCTACCAAAGCTCTACACCAAAGGTCAGAAGGCAGGGCTATACAACATGACATAGAGAAGGAGAAAAATGTGCTCTCGGGCCCAAAGCTCACCCAAAAAAAATACAGGAGACACTAGCATAGAAGAAATTTGAAATCACACACCTGAAATCTCTGAAGTAAAGAAACAACTGCAGAAAGACATAGAGGAAATCAGATCACAAGTAATTTCTGAAGTAAAAATACAAGTGATAACTATAAGGAAAGAAGTACTAAGTTCTTATAAACTTAAAACCTCAATCACAAGCTGGCAAAACCATTTCAATGAAAGTGAAAATAGATTTCAGACCTTAAAGACACCACTGCAGCTAGTGAAGAGGTAAGAAAAGATCTCTTAAAAACAACTAGGATGCAAGAAAAATAATTCAACATCTGAAAGATGATGCAAAGATGAACAACATTGGACTAATAGGCATCAATCAAAAAGAAAGAGTCAGTACAAAGGATATAAGAAGAATATGGGCAGAAGTGACAGCAGAAAACTTCTCAAATGTGGGGAAACAATTTGACATTCAGTAACCAAAGCATATAGAAATCCAAATAACATCAACCCAATTAAAACCACATTCACACATACAATAATCAGGATCCCAGAAATTCAACACAGAAACAGTATACTAAAAGCCACTAGACAAAAGAAACAGACCATATTTAAAGAAAAACCCATCAGAATAACGGCAGATTTCTCTTTAATCAAGTCAAGAAGAGTATGGGTCATGATTCTGTCTCGGTCTACAGGGTGGATATCAAGGAAATAGCAGTAGTTCAGTCCCACAAGTGACACCTGATCACCAGTAAGCAACATAGACACTGTCCATGTCCACAACATACTAGAACTTTGTGTGATATCCTATCCCCAAACTGTTAGAAATTCTGGTCATATATTTGCCATTCCAGTATTTATGTTATGTTTCATTTTTAGTAGTTCTTTACTAAAATGGAAATTTTTTCTTAGTAGATGTCTTTCTATATATTAACCTACTCAAATACTATGTGAGTACTCTGAATTGATTACAGATTCATACATATGATAACATTCTGGCCTCTAAGTTGGCCTCACAATTTGATTTTAATTTTGGAATATTGTTTTGAAATAATTTAATTTTTCATTAATTAATATTTAATTTCTGAACATTTTTTAATTATAATTTTTGTTGTAGGATTCGCACTACTTATATCATGTCTGCATCTTGTCCTCAAAATAACTACTATGAAGACAACAACATGTATTGTATTCATTATTGTAACCATCCCACTAACTTGTTTTGAAACTGATTGCTATTTTTTCCTTTTTTCTCATTAAAATAAAATATAAAATGAAAGTAAAAATAAAATAGATACTACATTATTTGCATTTTATAGATGAGGAAATAGGGCTGTGCAAGTGAAATCATTGTTCAAAGGTCATGACAGTAGTAAAGAGCAGAGTAAAGATTTAGATGCACAGATTTCTGATTTCAAAATCTATGTTCTTGATTACAGAACTGATATTTAACCTATAGCCATAGAGCTGCCATAAATGGCTTCTAAGAATTTCCCTGTTTGTATCATTTTTCTGCAGATGGTGGCATATACTATAAGCTCTATAAATGCTTCTTAGTTAATAGAAAAAAATTAAAAAGTCCATTAAAATAACTAAATAATAATGGTAACAAAACCAGCATTCCTGAGCACATAACCTGTGCTAAAGTTCCTTATATGTCTTAACTTATTTAATTCACATAGCAGATTTACAGCTGGCACTACAGTACCATTACCTTCTTAGCCATGTAGGAACCAGAAACAACAAAAGGTAATGAGATTTGACCAAGCCTACAATAAGTAGCCACAATAAGACTTGAATCCAAGTAGGCTGTGTCCTGACTCTATGTTCATGACCGTACTCCCATTCTCATTTAACTATGACCATGTGCCCTGTGATATTAGAATTGTATCAGCATCCTCATTTCATAAAATACCAAAGATGTCTTAGGTAATGTGTCCTGTCTGAAATAATCATTCAGTAAGTGTGATAAACCAAAACCCAATCCCAGACCCAAGTGATAACAAGGTTTAGTTCATCAACAGTCTATTGGTAAATTCAAAAACTGGGCCGATTAGATAGCTGAGCAGACTAAGTGCCTGCTTGTGCAAGTGTAGGGATCAGGGTCTCATCTCGGGCACCACATACTATGATAGCCTCATCCCTGAGTATGCTGAGCTGGCCACCAAAACCAGGTGTCGTAACACATGCCTATAATCCCAGCACTATGGAGGCTGAAAACAGGAGGATCACTAAAAGTCTGAGTTGCATAGTGAGACCCTACACCAAATACATTTTTTTCAAAAATTAAAACATTATCATCTACTGCCACATTAAGTAACCTGTGAAAAATGGTTAGAGACAAATATAATAGGAAGGTAACTGAAAGTTATAGCTAGCTGTAAGAAACAAGTAGCAATAATAACTTGGAGATTTAGTAAAGTAAGGGTGTTATTATCAAAAAGGTTTGTCACTTAGAATGAATGTCTACCATCCCAACAACTGCCATGTATAATAGAGCCTAATGTTCTCAGCCATCATCAGAAATCTCCAGCTAGAAGGCAGGAAGGCAGACAAGTACAGTAGCAATACCCCTGCAACACAGCTGGATACTATAAATAGAAATGAATACTTGGACTATATCTGAGTCTGTGGAAAGTCCAACAGACTCATAGACTCCAAAAAAACATGATAATAGAAAAATTCATCATGAATAATAAAATGATGGCTGATTTTATTATCTAGTTGGTAACATTTTCCTGAGTTTTCTAGCTTTTTTAATAATATACATACTGTATAAAGTATATGTGAATGTCTAAACTTTTGAAGAAAATAGTTATACCAGGCAAAGAAAAATCAGTCATGCAATGAAATTTTAACTTATCAACCTGGTATTCTAAGAGGAGCTACTAACAGCTACCCACACTGTCCCAAAAATGAGCAATTGTCCAGTCAATCAAAAGGTTTTGAAGATGTCACCCTAAGGTCCACAGAAGAGGTCTGAACAGTTGTCTAACATGATTTTGCTGAAAGTAAAGAGATGAAGATGTTACTGGTAAAAAAGGTCAGACAGCCAGAGGATGAATGTTTCACTATCCTTCAAGTCCAAGCAGTGGTGAAAACCCCTATCAATGGATCACACTAACTAGGATTTTCTATTCAGAGAACCCCTCCTAAAAGTTACTAACAGCCTCATGGCTGTGAAAGCCAGAAGAACAAGAGAAGGATGTTGGAAATCTGGCTTCTGCAGATGCCTCTCTCCTGGGCATGTAGATGTTTACTTTCTCTCTGTGTTCATTTTGTGCTGTGGGAACAGAACATACTGAGAATGAATCATGTTTAAGAACAATATCTGGGCTGAGAAAAGTAGTGCTCTCTGCAATCCCAGCATTTTGGGAGGGTTAGGCAGGAGGATCGCAACTTCAAGTCCGGCCCTCGCTATTTAGACACTTAGCAAGATCATGCCTCAAAATAAAAATAAAATAAGGCACCTGGAGATGTAGTTCCATGCAAAGGTTCTGGGCTCAATCCACACTAGTGGGGACAAAAAACTTACAGCAGTGGAGTCTGGGAAGTCCAATGGCATGGTGCTTGCATCTGCCCAGCGTCTGTTCAGTCACCTTATAACAGAAGATGGAATAGCAGGAGAACATGTTCACAAGAGAGAAAAGGGGATGCCTGTTTATTTGTGTCAGAACCCATTCCTGTAACAGTAGCATTAACCCTTTCCTGATGGCAGAGCGTTGATGAGCTAATGACCAACTGTTATGGTTGGTGTATAGATGTCCCCCCACAGCCTCATGCAGTCATGGGGGGCTTTTGGAATTCGTAATTAATTATTGTGAAAATGAGTGCTGCCTCTCCCCTGGGGTGGGTGATTTGCATTTCAATCTAAGGCCTGAAGAGAAGTTAGCTGCTTGAACAACTGCTAGCTCTCTCACTGTGCTCTTGCTCTCTGGCCCCTGCCATGGAAGGCTGCCCTCTGCCATGTGCCGGTGTGCTTTGGAGCCAGCTGAACACGGACTGAAACCTCCAGTAACTGTGAGCTTAATAAACCTTTCCTTCCCTCATCTTGAGTGTCAGGTGTTTATGTTTATCTCAGCAACGAGAGAAGAATAACTAAGACACCGACCAACCCAGCTGCAATGGAAATTAAGTTTGTAACGCATTACCTAGAGAGAACATATTCAGACCATAACTCTAGGTTTCTTGTCTATACATGTATGTTCTCAGCTTCTGTCTGCCTCTCAACCTCCTCTTCTTACAAAATCCGTCAGTCACTGGCTTTAGGGCTTCAGCTTACTCACCTTGTAATAGAGAAGAGTAGGGACCTAATTCGCCTTGCACCATCTAGAATACAGAACTCAAATTAATGAATTCCTATGGTTGAGCCTGGGAGAAATGTCACCTCCCACATTGTAGCTCCATAATACAGCAACACTGATTGCTTAAGAGAACAATTTCTCATCCTTGGTACCACTGACAGCTTTGTCATGGTGGGCTGCTATTATTTAGCATAATCTCTGACCTCTACTCAACAGATACCAGCAACATCACTCTTCCTACCATTGAGTTGAAGTCGATCAATGCTCGTGGAGAAGTAAACATCATCCCTCATGAAAACCACTTCTGTAGAGAGACCCAGGTACTTAGCAATGATAAGCAAAATGGAGGAAACCAGTGCAGCTCACTCTCCTTCTGTTGGCCAGGAACTACATGGAGGCAATTTCTTAGGGACCATTTTGGTAAGTGGTTACCTCCGTTCTCATTTTCTAGATCATGGAGTAGGTAAATTAAGGAGTGTTTCGCTCAGTATCAGAATGTCCCACAAAGCCTCCAGCACTCATAGGTGAGGATCTGGGGAGATGATTCGGTTGTGGAAGTGTGATGGCTAACAGCGGGTTAGCCGACTGATAATTTGATCACTAAATGTGATGTTAGCAGGTGAAGCCGGACCCAAGGAGGTGCATCCCGGGGGTGTGGCCTGGAAAGAGGCATCTCCCTATCCTATGGAGAAGGCCATAAGCTCCTTCTCCTCTGCCAGTCCCCTCTGCCACACTGCCCCGCCTTGGATCTCCCTGCCTATGAAGTGACACCTCTACAAACTGGGACCCGAAACCCTTACTCATTCTTAAATGGTAGGCATCAGGTATTACTTAGCAGCAATGAAAAGAGTAGCTCTATCATGGAGCAAAGTCATGAATCTAAATAGACAGCCAAAATCTATTGGTTTTCTGTTAACATCAGAAGAACACAGTCATGCACACATGCAGAGATCACACAGCTGGCACACAGACTCAGAGGCCAACACGTCTGGCCCCGCTGTATTACACATGTTTAATAGTTTTGAGTTGTAAGATGCTGGATACTTCAATCATTAATTATTAAATGCACAGGAGTGAATTTCCAACTTTTCTTCAAAGCAATTACAAATGGAGTGGATGCTATGGTTTGGATTTAAAATGTCCCCCAGAGGTCTCAAGTGTTCAGAGGAGTCCCTTTCAGAAAGTGGTAATGGACCCATAGGAGGTGACTGCATCCACTGGTGAGTTCATATGCATAGGGCCGTTATGAGGTGTGGCCTGCTTAGAGGTGGGTCACCAAGAACGTGACCTGCAAAGATGTGTTCTTGTCTGTGGCTCCTCCCTTTGCGCTTTGCTTCTCTGCATAGCCATGGGCTGGGCACCCTTTCCTCCCCTGTGCCCTCCCACCCTGCCATTTCTGCTATACTGCCAGCCAATCCTGAGCTGGAACCATCGGTCAGAGTCAAGCTCTCCTCCTGAGGGCCGTGATGTTTAGTATTGTGCTCCAGCTATGAGAAAGTGACTAAGAAGTGCAGCAAATCACTCAGAACCACTCTCCTGCACAGGTGATAGCATCTGATGGGACAGTCTTACGGTTTTAGGAAATGATACATGTTTAACAAAACGGCTGGCTCACAGTAGGGACTCAACAAAGGACAGATGTTACCACTCATGTGCCAACCCAAATAATTTCACTAAACACACTGGCTAGGGCATTTCTATAGAATCAGGTCACCGTTGCATGCACTTTCTAGGGCTGCCATAACAAAATAACAAACAGAAGCAGATTTTTTTTTTTTTTTTTTTTTTTTTTGTCTTTTTGAGACAGGGTCTTGCTATGCAGTTCAGGCTGGCCTTTAGCTCAGTTTTGTAGCCCAGGCTGGTCTTGAACTCGCACCAATCCTCCTGCCTCAGCCTCCCGAGTGCTGGGATTACAGGCGTGCGCCACCATGCCCGGCAGAAGCAGCTTAAAACAACAGAAATTTAATCTTCCACAGTTACAGGGACCGGGAGTCAAAATGCAAGGTGTTGGTTGGGCTGGCCACACTCCCTCTGGGACTCTGGATAGAATCCTTCCTTGCCTCCTCTTACTGTTTAGTAACTGTGGGCAACTGGTAGACCTTGGCTTGCAAATCCATCGCCACAGCCTCTGCCTCTGTCTTCACACGATATTCTCTCTTGTGTGTCTCCACATTCAGGCAGCCTTCATCTTAGAAGAAAAAAAGCTTGTGTTTGACTGAGGCTCACTCTAATCAAATACAGCATCATCTTAACTAATTCCATATAGGGATAATCGCAAGTACTGGAGGCTAGGGCTTATCACATCCTCTGATGAAGCACAACTCAACCCTTCACTTTGCATTGTACGACGTTATTTCATTCCAGTGCCTTAATGCAGGTCCCCACTGACAACATATTTATGAGTGTCCTCTGCGCAGCTCTGAGTGGATAGCCATTAGTAGACAACAACCTTCTGTCTTGTAGAGACCAAATAGTTCCATTTTAGTCCAGTGTTTTGCAACTATATAAAAGAGCATTTATTGAACAATTTCTTTATATCAAACATTATTGTATGTGTTCTACATATATTACTTGATTAAATAATCGAAATAATCTTCCTTGCCAGGTGGGGTAGTACATGCCTGCTAATACCAGCACTGGGGAGGTTGAGGCAGGAGGCTATCCATTAATTCAGGGACAGCCTGGTTATATAGTGAGTCAAAGGTCAGACTGAACCTTCCTGGCCCCTGTCCCCCCCAAAAAAAATAAAATAAAAAGAATAATCTTCTAAGGTATATATATATATATATATATATATATATATATATATATATATATATTTCTCTTTTTGAGACAAGGTCTCATTATGCAGTTCAGGGCTTGAGCTCACTTTTGTAGCCCAGGCTGGTCTCACACTGATCCTCCTGCCTCAGCCTCCCAAGTACTGGGATTACAGGCGTGAGCCACCACGCCCAGCCTAAGGTACATATTAATAAAAACTATTTTACAAAGCCAGATGAGTTAAACTACTTGGCCAAAGTCATACAGCTAGTAAATGAAATAAAATCAGAACACAGAACAAGCAAGCTGGATCAGAGCCCAGGCTCATAATCATCGAACTTTACTCTATCCTTTGGAATGAGACACTGACTGCATGGGAAATGCATACTGAACATTCTTCATTCTTATCTTATAGCATGAAATCACCTTTAAATATTATGATTCTCCATAGTATCTCAGAAGTGTACAGTTAGGGGTCAGGGAGACAGCTCAGTAGAATAAGCACTTGCCTGGTAAGTGCAAGATCCTGAGTTCAATCCCCGGTATGGCAAAAAAAAAAAAAAAGTTTACAACTTGATCAGTAAATATTTATAAATGAGTTTTCTTGAGCTATTAGGTATAAATCTGACAAATAATTTACAGGTAAATAAATGATACATAATAACTAATGGATAATTCTTCCACAGCATTTCTCTCTTTACTCTGAGAAAAACAAGTTTAAATACACTGAGAGACAGCTGTTTAAAAGAACTATAAAGACAATGTTTTAACAAAGGATAAAATGATTTTAAATCTGATGTAGTTGTAATGGGACCAGAGCTGTAGCCTCGGCATAGAGGGATCAGCATTTTAGCTTCATTGCTGAAAGGGAAATTCATATTTTGCAAAATCAAGTCCCCGGTTCCCACACCAAGGCCATAATCAGGACAGAAAATAAAAAGAACTCATGGTTACTTTCTAAGTCCTTTTAGAGCAAAGCATGGCTATGGCTGGGGGGAGGATGTGTGTAGCCACCCCCTGCCCTCACCCTGTGGTGAGAATCCACAGGCTTGGCCACATTCTTCCAACTGTAATTAATTTTATACGCTATTTAGAATGATTCAGTTCCCCACTAGGAGAGAAATAAAAGCCAAAAGATTAGAAAATCTTTCCCATTGTTTTTCTTTGCACAGTTTAAGCTTCACTGGCAAAACTGTCTCTTTTTGAGGCATTCCTTTGCTTAGCGTCCTACAACACAATGGCTAAGAGGCTAGAAAAGAAGGCAGGATGATTCCCTGACAGCTTGGTTGGAAGGGAGTGATGAGGAAATCTTGCTTTAGTTATATCTGTATATTAATATTAAGCCAAAAGATCACACACATTAGGATTAATAGGATTTTTCTCTGTTCCAGTCTCGATGCTTAATTTCCCTATCCTGATGCAAAAGACCCTAAGAGATCAAAACATTGCCTTGATCGCTTTACACAGTACTCATTTCATGTCCATTCAGGGAGTAAACAAACACAGTTAATGTCTTGGGGCCAGGCTGTCTACACATTAGAATCCAACAAAGATTACGTAGCATAATATACCAGACATACAAAATGTATTATATAAAATATAAGGCAAATTCTTATATTTATCAGATTTGCAAAAGTCCTGGGAAGGCACACCGTTGTTAGCAGATGATCCTACAGCATTTCTGAGCATCTAGATCCTGTACACCTGTGGCACATCATCTGTGGGATTCGTGGCACATTTATTAGCCTTCGAGTCAAAATGTCTTCATCATCATGTTGTCGCATAGACTCCAGAGTAACAGCTAAGATTTTTAAATGTAAATCTTTACCCTATAAGTAATGTCTGGTCTCAGGATAGAACAGACATGCAAAAATGAAAATTACTTATAAAATATACAAGCTATAAGAAAAAAAGCTACATGATGCCTGATATATGAGGTCAATAGTAACTATTCACCAAGTATTATTTTAAGAAGTGAAATCATGTATTTGCTTAATAAATTATAAAACTATTTTTGTCCCCACAAAGACTTAAAAATGGAGGAGTGATCAGAATCCAAATACAGCCTTTCCCAAACCCAGAATCCAGGCACTTAGAAAAGAACAACTTGGTAAAGAGAAAAAGAAGAAAACAGAACTCCAGACCTGGAAAGGAGATAGCAGGAAAATCAGATATCACAGAAAAGCTGAGGAATGGAGCACAGAGCAAAGAAGGAACCAGTCTGGAAGGCTCACCCCAGCTCCCAATTCCCAGCCCCCAGCCCCCAGCTCCCAGCCCCCAGC
>PVJA010042130.1:0-17485 GCA_004027025.1 Myocastor coypus | reverse complement strand
AGGAGATCTGACGTGTGGTACTTGGTATACAGTAGGTACTCAGGAAATGTTTCTTTCCCCTGCCACAGTTTGTCTTTTCTTTTGAATAGGGGAAAGGAAGAAAGGGAAAAGAAAAAAAATATTTGTATACACAAGATAGTTGAAACAGTTATACAGCTCGTTTCTCTTAGATCATTGAAAAGGAAATTTTGTGCTAAAATTAAAAACTCAGTAAGTTTTTAAAATATTAAAAAATATTTCTGGCATGAATCAGGGGGATTTTGGCTCCTGCTGGGAAAAACTCCTTTGGACTGTACAGCCCTGAAGTGAGGTGCTGAACGGAAGAGTAGGAGATGGGGCACAGAGGAATACTGCGCTGTATTCCACGCCAGCCGGTGGCATGGGGAGTGCTACTCTTGGGGAGCCCTGGTCCCTGGGTCCTTGTGGCCAGGGCTTCCCAGAGATGACTTGGGGGCAACAACAGGGCCACCCTTGATCGGGTGTTGGTTTGTTCCAGACACTGAGATGTCCTAGCAGGGCAGCCCTAAGAACCCTCTCTGCCTGCCCTCTGGACCGTGGAGGGGACTTTCTGAGTGGCCTGGGAGGAGGTGGCAGGGGTCTGGGTGGGCATCACTTTCTGACCGTGCTTTGAAAAGACCTGCAGAACTCCACAGTAGAGAAACAAATGCTGGTTTCTGGTTTTGGATGAAGCTGGGAGACCTCAGGTGCAAACTAAGTGAAACCGTGCGGCACTCTAAAATCGACACGTGACTTGGTCGAAGAGTATTTTTGATGGGCGTAGATGTGATAGTTTTGGACAAGGACAAATCAACCACGGTTGTGTTTTCATAAAGCTTCCTTGCGAGCAGGTGTTAGACAATTCAGTCTCATTCCTCAGAAGTAGAGGAAGTAAACATTTCTTGATTTCTGGAAGCCAGGTCCTCTGGAACTGAGACACATCGCTTATTCCTTTAAGAAATGTTTTTTGGGGGCCTGGCAGGATAGCTCAGCGGTCTAAAGCATTTGCTTAGGAAAGCTTAGGCAGCTACAGGGACCGCAGTTTGATCCCCGGCACCACATGCTGCGCCAGCCTTGCCCTTAGGGCAGGCTGAGCCGGCCATAAAAATAAATAAAAAAACAAACAAAAGTTCTGAAACAAGAAAAAAAAAAAGAAAAAAAAAAAGAAATGTTTTTTGACTATGAATGCTACCCATTTTCTATTAAAATATACCCATTCTTATGAATTCAGTGAAACCTTTGAAGATGATCAAGTTTTTAAGGAGCTAAAGTCAGGGGTGGTTGAGTTCTTTACAATATCAGGCATTATCTTAGTAAGCAGTAAACAAAACAAGGCAGAGCAAAGAAAGTGAACAGCCCAAACAGAAAAAGATAAACAGAAGCAGAGCCAGCAATAAGAGGTGAAAGAGGCTGAGGGTGGGGGCCAGGTAGTGATTTTTGAGTCCAGGGCTACCCTAGTCCTGGTTCTGACTGGAAGAACCGCCATCTTGTCCTGATAACTAGCCCTCCCTTCCTGCCCTATTTCCAAATTCAAAATGAGCTTGATCATCCACCAATCAAAAGGTGCTTTCTTTTTTTTTTTTTTTTTTGTCTTTTTGAGACAGGGTCTCGCTATGCAGTTGAGGCTGACCTTGAGCTCACTTTTGTAGCCCAGGCTGGTCTCGAACTCACACCAATCCTCCTGCCTCAGCCTCCCAAGTGCTGGGATTACAGGCGTGAGCTACCACGCCCGGCTCAAAAGGTGCTTTGCACTCCCCAAATCCTACCTTAAATCTTGGCCATTGTCATCCGATGAGACATCATCGACATGGATCTGGTCACAGTCCTGTGGAGAATTTGGGAAGGACAGAAAGAAACACACCTGGTGAATCTAAGGTAGGTTTTAGGCCTGGGCTTCCTGAGCAGAGGGGCAGCATAAGCCCTGGGGCAGGAGCCGCAATCTTGGGTTCTAGTCAGGCTTTGAATGCCAGAGGTCCTTGGGCTGAGTCCACCTGCTTCTTTCTCCTTGGTCTCCTCATAAATGGGCAGGCTGGCTCTCAGAAGGGTGGAAAGATAATTTAGCATCCTAGTTGAGATAGTTTTGCCAGGGACTCTGGCTCAGCACACTGTATACGTTGCTGTAGCTGTCACCACAGAAAACTCCACAGACAGGGAGTGGTGTTCTAGAGGAACAAAGGCACTAGGCTGACAACTTCTCTACTAGGATGACAAGCTCAGTTAGGACGAGTTTGCAAAGTGGCCTGGAGACTCATCTATTGAGACCACCCCTAAATGGTGTTTGAAACCCTGGTCGGTCTGTACACTCAGGCTGGCTCTCTCTGCCTAGCTGCTGTGCCATGCGGCTTGCACGCCTACATCCGGGCCATCCTGTGGAGTGGAGCTGCCCCTAGCCTGGAGCACTTGTCCAGTCCTAACCCCGCATACTGCCCATCCCCACATCACTACTGGGGTTTGCCTCACTCTACCCAATTAGAAGGCCCCAGTGCGCACCTGAGTCTAAGACTTCTGATCACAGCTACCTACATAGACGGAAAGATTCCAGTCAGCGCCAGCGAAGCGGCATGCTCCTGGGGTTGGTATTTAAGGGTGACACTGACTGCATGGGCCCAGGAGCAGAGAGAACAAAAGAAACAGCAGATGCCCCTGAGCAACACCTCCCAGGCCCCTCAGTCCTTCCGCCCCGGGACAGGGTTCCAGGGCTGTCCTCTGTGTCAGGGGAAAGGCATTTGGGGAGGCTCTGTTTTTGTCATTTGAGAGGGGGTTGCTGGGGGTGCTAATGTGTGACAACAGTAGCGATCACATGTTGGACTGCATAAAATACTGTGACGCTTAGCGAGACGCTACCTCATACTGAGGCAGCTGACCTGGATCGAGTTACCTACTGCGAAGGCGGTGAGGGCAGCAGGACAGCGCAGAGGACTGAGAGGGCCTTGGGGAGGAGAATCTGATGTCGCTAAGGGTGCTACCTTTCCCCTGGGTGTGGGGTTAGCCTCTAGAATGGACACAGATGGATCTGTGTGGAGCTTAAGCTACTTCTGATCTCTCCTGGGTCAACATGTGATTATTCTGGGGGAGTAGAATGGGACCTAGCAAGGGCAGGCGAGGAGGTGTCCCCATGTGAGATACTGTGGGGCTATGGCCGGCCCAGTGCAGTTTGGGATGCAGAGAATCACTGGCAAAGAACCAGGAAAAAGTGGCCACCAGTCCAGTGACGACTAGTGGACATGTGCTATCCCAGTGACCAGCACACAGCTAACGAAACTTGCTTTACCCATTCAGGGGAATCCAGCCCAGCACCTTTGAGAATAGGGTCGATTTTACATCAGCACCGAGAAAGGTTTCTGAGACATCTCAGAGTGTGGGAAGAGCAGGTTAGAGAAGGACATGTTCCCTATGGGGCATCTGCACTCAGCGACGTGAGCCTGTTAGAACATCAGGTATTTATTTCATATGGCTCTAGACAATAATAACAGTGAAAAGAAAGTTCTGGAAGCTCATGCATCTGGTTGGAAGAACCTTGTAGAAGGCACTGGGGTTGGTTGGTGGCCAAAGGCAGCTTAAGTCTTGAAATACTTTCATGTTTTAAAAAAGTTTTTGGGCTGGGCATGGTGGTGCACACCTGTAATCCCAGCACTTGGGAGGCTGAGGCAGCAGGATTGGTGTGAGTTCGAGACCAGCCTGGGCTACAAAAGTGAGCTCAAGGCCAGCCTGCATAGTGAGACCCTGCCTCAAAAAGACAAAAATAAAAAAAAATAAGTTTTTGGAAAATTATATATCTTTTTCCTTTAAAATACATACATATTACCTATCTGTCAGTCTATGCATCTATGTATCCACCTAGTATCTACGTATGTATGTATGTATGTATGTATCTATCCTATATTTATAGTAATTAGGTTTGAGCCCAGCACTAAGCTGTAGCCTCAGACCTTTGCGCTAACCCGTCATGGAGGTTGGTTCCTCCTGAGGACTGGGCGGCAGGCTCTGCTGCTTGCCCCCTCCAGCTCCTGGGGGTGCCAGAGGCCCCTTGGCATACAGAAGTGTCGCCCTGTCTCCGTTATGCTCATCATGCATTCCTCCAGCCATGTCTGTCTCTGCCCAAACCGCCCCCTTTTGTAAGGCTGCCAGCCACACTGGGGGACCCTTGCCAAGCTCCTGTTTCCTAATCAAGTCATGGTCACAGGTCCTGGCAGTTAGGACTTGGGCGGTGTTGGACAGGGACCCATGCACCCTGGGGCAGGCATGTTCTACACAGCAGTCTGCCTTGTTTTCTCCTCCACAAGGGGAGGTGACAGATTTCCTCTTAATAGTTGCAAAGTGCTGAGCCCAGACACCTGGTCATGGCGGTGGCACAGGCCCCTAATCCCAGCACTCTGGGAAGCTGAAGCAGGAGGACCGACAGTTTAAGCCGAGCCCAAGCAAGTTAGCAGATTAGCAAGACGCTGTCTCAAAATAAAAAATAAAGGTCTGGGGCTACAGATTAGTGCAAGGGCCCTGGGCTCAAAACTAAGTACTACGAATTGGGCTCTGAATGTCCACAAAGGACACCGGGAGTTTCTGAAGCTCAGTGCCCAGGGTGGGGTGCTGGGTCTCTGTCTCGGCAACCCCAGGGATCTGTGCGATGCCCAAAGCATGGGGCCAGTGGTGCCTGGCCTGAGTCCAGAGGCCGGTCTCTCTCCATGCAGCTGTCTCCCCGCCACAAGAGCCACCTGACCCTTGTCACCAGCTCCACGCTCTCACCTCCCACCTACACCAGGGTGGGGGCACGCTCAGGGGTTGGTGGCCTGTTTGCATAAACCACGTTTTACTGGAACACAGCCAGGTTCGCTTGTTTGCATTCTGCCTGTGACTGCTACTGTATCAGATGGGCAGGCCGCACTGAGATGGAGACAGGACAGCATGTGCAGCCTGAGTTGTTGACTGCCGGGTCCTTGCCACAGTGGCTGCTGAGCCCTGGCTGGGGCTGCTGTGGTCAGCTCCTGGCTTGCTCAGATCTCAGCACCCTGTCCCTCTCCACCCAGCAGACACAGAAGCCCTCAGTCAGATCATGTCCTGATCCGGCTCCAAATCCTACAATGGCTCCTGTCTCCTTTTGTCTTTTTGAGACAGAGTCTTGCTATGCAGTTCAGGCTGGCCTTGAGCTCACTTCTGTAGCCCAGGCTGGTCTTGAACTTGCATGGATCCTCCTGCCTCAGCCTCCCAAGTGCTGGGATTACAGGTGTGTGCCACCACGCTCGGCTCCTGTCTTCTTTTGAATCAAAGCACAGTTGTCACAAGACCCCTGGCCTTACGAGGTCTGCACAGTTTCACACAGATCACCTCTTGGGCCTTATTTCCCTCTGGGTTCCTTTGCACCTGCAGTTCCTCCTGCCCCGAATGCTGTTCTGCTCTGCTCTGCTCTGCTCTGCTCTGCTCTGCTCTGCTCTCCCCTCCCCTCCCCTCCCCTCTTCTCTCTTCTCTTCTCTTCATCAAGAGCCTAGCAAAGGCTTTGTTGATGTCACTTTCTTTGCAAAAACTCCCAACCCTACTTTAGGTCAGGCTGAATGACGTCTCTCTGCATTGTCTTACTTAGGGGGGCTATCTGATGACTTTCTCCTTCCATCCCCTAAACTGGGGTGCTCTGAAGGGAGTGCCCACCATCTATTGAGCTTTGCAAGGCTAGAGGGTAGGGATTGGTTGAAGCACTGAAGTCCTGGGCCTTGGGGTTCAAATCCTGGCTCTGCAATGTACTCAGTGAGCACAGACCTTGCCCACAACGAGCTCCTGCCCTCTGTCTGCCTGATAGGGTTCACAGGAGCTGAGGAGCCTGAGCGGCTGAGGCCACTGAAAAGAGCCTCTGCCACGCCAGTTCGCCATGCATGTTGCTGTTCCTCTTACTGCTGTTTTGAGATCTATAGACCTGAGCTCTGAGCCTGACATAATAATGACGGAGGTGATGGGAACCAACCCTGACAGAGGCCTAGGGTCCGTGGGCATTGCTAACAAGGCGCCACTAGTTGGTCCAGGCTGGCCAGCCATGACACTTCGTGCACCATGCCCAGGGAACTCGGGGCAGACTCAGCTTTAGGCCTCCTGGAGGCTGTGGTCGGCATTCACACACTGTTCATTCCAGCCATGGCATTTTTGAGCACCCTGTCACCTAACACCTTGGAGTCTTCAGCTTTTAAAAATAAACTTTCTATTTTAGAATAGTTTTAGATTTACAGAAAGGTGGCTAGGCTACTAACAGAGCATTCCCATACACCCCATGCCAAGTTTCCACCACTGTTAACAGCTGACATTAGGACATTTTGGCTCTACGGTTGCTAAGTAAGCTCAATGCTTTACGCAGATTTCCACAGTTTGCCCATGCATGTCCATTTTCTGTACAGGACCCCAATCAGGACCCTACGTTGTAGTTTTCTGTCTGGTCCTCTTGGACTCTGCTGGGCTGGGACAATTCCTCAGCCTGTGATGACAGTTCCTAGGGGTCACAGTCCAGCATTGTGCAAGCTGTGTGATGCTTCTCTCCCCAGAGGCCCTGGTGGCAAAGACCACAGAGGTAAAGCAGCCCCCTCCCCCGCTATCACGCAGAGTGGGAGGTACATACACCGTATGTGCAGCATACACCGATGGTGGGGTAGCTACGTGAACCACATGTTTTCTTGGCAGGGAAGATTTGTCTGTCTCCTCCTTATCTATTCATTTGTAGATTCCTTTATCGATATCAGCGTGGATGGTCTGCAGCTTAGCATACTTTGGGGTAGGCCCTTACTGGTTTGTACATTTGCTCAGGCTTTGGCCACTGCATCCTGTGAGCATCTTGCCGTGGCTGGGTTTCAGGCACCTGAAACCTGGACGTGCGCCTGACCTATCCTGTATCTTCCCTTCCCATGCATGAGAATCAGCCACTTCTACAAGGATCCCAGGGAGCTCCTGCTGGAGACTGGAACTAACAGCCAAGGTCTAGGCACTGGGCTGGCTCACTGCAATGGGCTGTCTGTCACCGCTTCTCGTTCTTCTTGGAGGAAAAGGAAGAGTGCCAGTTTTTTTTTTTTTTTAATTACGAAATATGGGTAATATATCTGCTTACAGGTGCCATGAGGCTATCCATAGCACTCAGCAGATAGTCACACTTGTCATCCAGGGGCCTCCTTTCACTAGATAGAGACCGATGCTCAAGCACATCTTCAGGGAAACCTCTGGCAAGTGTCACGGGGTGCTGGGTGCATACCTGTCATCCCAACTACTCAGCAGGCTGAGGCAGGAGGATTGCATGTTGAAAACCAGCCTGAGCAAACTCGCAAGACCACATGCCCCAAAATACAAAGGGCTGGGAGCGCAGCTCAGTGGTAAAGTCCTTGCCTAGCATGTGGCAAACCCTGGGTTCAATCCCCAGTAACACACACACACACACACACACACACACACACACACACACACACACAGTCTCAAGGTGGATGAGGATATCTGCTGGGGTGGCAGGGACATCCCACCTTTCTGGGGCAATGGTAGTGGTCTATTCACTTGCTGCCTGCTCAAGGCCCACTTTTAGTTTCAGGGCAAAGCTACCCTTAAGAGGTATGTGGAGGACCTGGCCTTTAGCTTTGTGGTTTGTGCCGAATGGAAATGATCCTTTATGTGATGTCTGGCTGGAACTTCTGTTTCAAATCTGTGTGACATGGTGGGGTTTTGGGGCTGAAGCATCTATAACAGTTGAATACTTTTGTAGCCATTGGCTTACTTTTTTAGTATGCTTATCTTTGCAAGTTTTGAGCAGTAAGCTTGGTGACAAACACTTGTCAAAACCTGTCCTGATGATGCTGGCCACACCTGGCATCACCCAGACTCCCCTGCTCTCACTTAATTTCATTGCTTTATGTCACTGGATCCTAGAGACATGAAGCAGAGAGGAGATGGTTGGTGCATTGGGTCAAAATGACCAGAAAATGATCAAGAGGGTCTGCATGAGCTCCCTGGCCAATCTTGTCCTTTGAGGTGGAAACAGTTTTCTGTTTATTTGGTTGTTGTTTTGAGCCAGCATCTCACTATATAGTCCAGGCTAGCTTTGAACTCACTATGTAACTCAGACTGGCAACAAACTTGTAATGATCTTCCTGCATCAGCCTCCTTAGTGCTGGGATTACAGGAATTCACCACCAACACATCCAGCTTGGAAGTAGTTTTTTTTTTTTTTTTTTTTCAGGACTGTGGTTTGAACTCACTATTTTGCACTTGCCAGGCAAGCAGGCACTTGTGCCACGGAGCTATATCCCCAACCCCTGGAAGTTCTTAAGTGAGCTTGCTTAATGTGCTCTAGGCCAGCTGGAGGGCAGGGTATTCCCTGGGAGGGAAGTCCGCCATTCCTCTCAAATATTCAGCTTATCTGAAGATTGCTAGCGACCCACACTGTATCAGTGGCCAGTTGGGCAGACACCTTGGACAGCAGCTCGGCCTGAGAGCACTGTGCTCCCCACAGCTCCTGCAGAACTGTAAAGCAGATACTCAGCAATCCGCATGGACAATGAACGGATGACTCCAGCCGCTCCCACTCCCTGGGCCAAGTCTGTCCCTCAGCACTGAAGTATCATGGGATATCATCCCTGCTCCCCAAGCCTGCCAGACAGCCTGGCCACTCCCCGATCCCACCAGGGACACCTGCTGAGAGCTTTATGCCCATCTTGTGTTTTCATAAAGGGCCTCTCTTTATCCACTCGGCTGACCCACGCTTTCCTCACTTCAGTTTCTGTCAAAAGCCGCGTTGCCTCTGTTCATTGTCCATGGGGATGAAGATCCAGCTTAGCAGTCAGCAGGGCCTGGGATCAAACCTTCACACTCCTCATGTACTGGGAAGGTGACAGTTCTGGACCTCAGTTTCTGTATCTGTGAAATGGAGCTAAGAACATCTCCCATACAGGGTGGTGCTGAGGGCTTGGTGCAGATTAGGGGCTCACTGTGTCAGCTGTGGGACAAGGGAGCCTCTCTGGGCTTGACTCCTCCTGTCACTGCCATGGGAGACACAAATCAGCACCTGCCTCTGTGCTCCTGTTGGGGTGAATGGGGCTGGAGCAGGTATACTCCTCAGCTGGTGGCTGGCACCTACAGCAGGCACTGTATGTGGATGCTGGCATGAAGCTATGTATCTCCAGTCTGTGCCTGAGTCCAGCCCAACCACGTGACCACATTCTTTTCTCTGGAATGCACTGGATCCTTTGCATGCTGCTCCAGTGGCTTGGTGGCTGGTCCCCAGGAGGGACTGTGCTGCCATGTCTCAGAGCAGCTGGCTGCTGATGGCTGCCTGGCTGTTATTTTTCATGCACAGCAGGAAGATGCTTTCTGCTTCCCCTGTGGTGTCTGCTCTTCTTGCTGTCGGTGCCCTAACTTCCCGGTTTCTCCTCCTGCCCTGCACCTTTTTCCCTTTGAATGTGTCACACATAGCATGGTTCTGGGGCTGGGTTCCATTACAAAGTGGCCATGAGCAGGATTTACATTAACCAACTGGCTTCTCATGTTTACTTGTGAGTCTGCCCAAGGCTTAGGCCCTTGGCTGGAGATGGCAGCCTCTCAGGGTGGGTGAAGTCGTGGTGCCTGAAAGGACAACAGGACAAGACAAGGCCACGGCTGAGGACACCTGGCTCCAACCTCAATTAGCTGGGCGAAGACTGTTGCAGCAGGCACCTCACTCTTGCAGTGAGGGCCTTCCTGGAGACAGCATTGTTCTCCTAAATTAACATGATGTCTTCTTTGGAGAAGTCTTGCAGGGGACTGAGTGCTGCCCAGACCCCTGCAGCTTCCCCAGTGTTGCCCTTTTGGTTGACAACATGATGTTAGGCTGCCTGGAGAAGTTTGTGGTCGCAGCACCCAGAGACTCTTGAACTCTGCTAGAGAATCTGGGTCCTCCTGGAGCCCTGAAATCATTCCCTGTGTCTCACTTATTTAAGCCTTTGCGATCCACTCTTGGGGAGATTTTGGGTCTGCTTAGTCTGCAATAACTAAGGGATAATACTAACCTGCTATTCAGAGTCTTGGCTTTCCTGCTGAGACTTTCTCATGGCAGTGAATTTCTATGGCAGAGGTGGGACAGCACCGAGGTGCCTGGTGTCTGAGTGCTGCCACAGCCAGGACAGGGGCCGCATGGGAAACAGAGTTTGCCAGGATCTTAAGGATGGATTTCTAGACACCAAATCTGTAAGGAAGTGTGCTTCTGGGGAAGGCCCGCATCAGTGCTTAATTCCAGCCGCCCTTGTAGACGGGCACCACGGAGAGTGCAGTAGAGATCATTGAATGAGTTTATCCAAGCAAACTACTCAGAGCAGTGCCTGTCAGAGTGGACACACAGCAGGGGCTCAGGGAAGTTCAGCTTTGGTCACTGCTGTTCCTATTACTGTCACCACCATGAGGAAAGAGGAGGTCACATCTCATAGACTGAAGAATCCAGAGCCACTTGCTACAATGATATTAACGGTCTGATGTACCCCCATATGAGAGTCACCAGGGATGTGGGTTTTTACGTTAATGTTGGTTAACGTTCAACACAACAACAGCTCAGCACCTTGGCTGCACCCAACACGTCTGAAGTGCTCGGTGTCACGTGTGGCTGGTGGCTACTGTGTTGGAGGGCAGCATGGGATATTTACATCACTGCTGAAGTGCTCCTGGCCCACACTGCTTGGGAACACTGGCTTTCACAGATGGTTTTGACTGTGACCTTCCATTGGAAGGCAGAGCTGGGGATATAGCTTGGTGGCAGAGCACCTGCTGGGCAAGTGCAGGTTCCCAGTTTGATTCCTGGGACCAAAAAAAAAAAAAAAAAAAAAAAAAAATTTGTATCACAAAGTGTATCTTAGTGAAACAAACAAACAAAAAAAAATTAGACAATAAATCAGTAGTAAATTATTATTCATTACTATTTGTGATCTACTGCCTAACACTACTTTATTTTTATTCACCACTTAAAAAAATTTTATTTATTTATTTGGTACAGGGTCTCACTGTGCAGCTTGGTCTTGTAGTGATCCTCCTGTCTCAGCCTCCCCAGCACTGGGATTACAGGTGTGTGCCACCCCATCTGTTCTCCCCTCAAAAAAGCAATTTTTAATTTTTTTCAATGTGTAGGAAGTTAGAATATTTATTTTTTATCTCAGTCTGTTAAAGCCAGGGTCTTGTAGGTGGAATATCATACCATCTGCAAGTAATGATAATTTCAATTGTTTGCTTCCTATATGTAACCCCCCCTTTTTACCACTATGTCTTGCCTAAGTCTTCTGCCTAGTGTTTAGAATATTATGATGAATAAAAGTGGTGAGAGAGAACATCCTTGTCCTATTGCTGATTTTATTTTTCCTGTACTTTTTAGGGAAGGGTCTATAGGGTATCCAGGGTCTCACTACTAGATCAGACTCACAGTGATGTGCCTGTTTATAGCCTTCCAAGAGCTGAGATTACAGGCGCATGCCACCACACCCAGTCTTCCATACCTGGTTTTGATGGCTAGCATGGTGGCACAGCATGCGGTACTGGGATTGAACCCGTGTCCTTGTGCTTGCCAAGCAGGAGCTTAGACTGCCATCTTAGAGACATGGTTTTGCTCTATATGTTGCACAGCTGGTTTAGGGCTCAGGTTCTGCTGCCCCACCAGCCTCCCACGTAGCTGGGATGAGCGGTGTGCACCATGTTGCCACCAGCCTGCCCTGGGTTTTACTGGCAAACAAGCAGTGCTTGCACAGGTGGCAAGGGGATCTGGGTATCTGTGGCAGAACCTGAGCAATGCTCTCTGACTTTGGGCTGGGTCGATCAGAGACTGGGGAGTCATCAGTTGGTAAGCTCGTCATCGTTTCCCAACTTACAGTAAAATAAATGTTTAACCATCACAGTGGCACAATTTCCCCCCTACCAGGCAACTGCCCCTGCGTAGCCCCAGGGACCATGGGCCAGGCCCATGTGCTGAGCTGTAGTATGCCAGGTGCTGTGCTCCCTGGTTTCATGAATCTCCATTTGTGATTATAACCACAGATAACTTTTTCCTCCACCCATTTAGAAAACCAAGGCTTGAGGACATACAAATTTTCCCAGGTCTCAAGGCCGGCAGGTGGGAACCAGGATGTAAGGCGATGGGACTGCGGAGGAGGTTCCTGCCCTGGATGTGGGCACACATCCCTAACATGCAGAGGCGCGGCTGCCTTGGCATCTGCCTTGGCTCCTGCTCAGGGCTTGTTCTCTGTGGGTGCTTTCAGCTAGGTGTCCTGGGCATCCGCAGGCCACTGGCCTAATGCAGACTACTGCCACCACCCTTGCCCACTCCAGCCTGTTCTCTACCAGGCAGTCACATGGGGCCTTGGAGACATGTCATGCCATTCGACAATCCCTGGTGACTTGGTGTGAGTCTCTGAATGGGACTCCGGGCCTTTCAATGGCCAGGAGACTGTGTCTCTATAGCCCATGGTGATCTTCTCTGCTCCCTCCGCTCCAGCTGCACCAGAAGCCCCCAGCCTTGGCCATACTCTATGCCCTCTGTGCTGCCATTTCCTCCTCTGAGCACTCTTCCTCTGGATGCTCACTGGGGCCCTCTTCACCATAAGTCTCTGCTCAGATGCCAGAGAAACCTTACATGCATGGCCCAAGAGACTCCTGGGACAGACCCTCCTCACTTCTCTGGGTCTCTCTCGAGAGCCCTTTACCTGGTGAGACTACCAGGTCAGAGGGTGACAGCTGCCTCCCCAGCGGGCAGGCCACCGCCTGGAGGACATGGGTCCTGCCTGTCTCGGGTGTGGCTGAATCCACAGCACTCAGATACGGGCCTCACCAAGCGCCAGTTCTCCATGGGGACCAGGCAGATGCCAGAAGGAGCCGCTGCCTTGCAGTTGGCTCTGGGAGGAACACATTGGACTTTATTTCCTGGACCCAGCGCTTGGGTGGGGGCCTGGCCTCGAACTGGCCTCCCACAGGCTGCTCGCCCCTCCCTGCTCTTACAGTCCCTTAGATCTTTTTTTTTTTTTTTTTGTGGGACCAGGGTTCGAACTCACGACCTTGCACTTGCCCAGCAGGCACTTGTGCCTCGGAGCTATCTCCCCAGCCCCAGTCCCTTAGATCTTGACAGGGGCTGCCTTGCACCAGTAAGCAACATGGTTTTCCCTTGTGGGGGTTTTAATTTGTCCCTTGTGAAACGTGGTTTCAATTCTGCCAGGATACCCTGCGGCTCCGGGCACTGGTAACATCTTTGAAAAAAATTTAGAGAATAAAACGAAACAAGCTTCCCTGAGTGTCTCCAGATGGCAGGGAAGATCCCTCTTCAAGAGCTGTGACTGTGTGAGACTTAGGGGACATCAAGAAGCAGGGGGGTTGAGGCAAGGCAGACCAGGGTTTGGAAGCCTGAAGCCCATGCGGGTCCCACAGATGCCCTGCTCTGGGCCTCACCCACGCGCATGCGCTGTTTCCTGCGTAGTCCTGCCTGTCTGCTTGCGGTCTCCACTGGGGTGGAGGTCTCAGACCTCTCAAAGCCTATGTACCTGAGGCAGGAGGACATGTCCTGCATGGTTCCCCACTCAATGCCTATGCACTCCTTCTTCGATGTTGGGGTACAGGCTACCACATTCTGGTTAGATTGGGCTCAGGAGTCCTCTCCCCACCCTTTTGTAAGTCCTCCTGGCTTTGCTGCCACCCCGACGCCACAGCTTCTTATGCCCCAAGCGGCTCTTCTCTGTGGGAACCTCCTGCTGGTCTCCTCCTCCTGCCTCCCGCTGCCTGCTCTCCACTCATGTCCAGTGCAGTCCTTTCAACATGTGAGCCAGGTCTCGTGGCTTTTCTTGCTCAGGGTCCCTAAGCCAAATGGCTGCATTGTTCTGCATCGCTCTGGTTGCCATGGCGCCTGACTGTGTAGTCACCATGCACTATGGTGCCCATGGGCTCCTTTTGGACCCCACGGACTAGCACCCCACTCTCAGCACCTGCTGCTCTGGCTCCTTGTCATCCCTCAGCTCAAATGTCACCTCTTTAAATGGGCTTTCCTGCTGCCTTCGAGAGTGCTGCCCACGTCCTCCACACTACCTGTTCTCATGTCTGATTGGTTTATGTTTTCACACCCTTCCCACGATCACAAATGATCTCATGTACGGATCTGACTGGGTCCCCCACCCCCAGCCCTGGGAATTCATGATGACTCAGATGGTGGTCCCTGCTCTACGAGGCAGACCCTGTGGGGAAATCAGGGTCAAGTGAGATCTACCCTGGATGTTCTGGGGACAAGGGCCAATAATTTCCAAAATTTTGTTCCAGAAGCTGGCGTTTGATAGTGATAATCGGCTGAGTCTTTACTACATTAGGCTTCAGCAATACTTGCTGAGTTCCACAGTCCGTTTTTCAAACTCCTGTCTGCACTCTCCATCTCTGCCTGTCTCTGTCCCTGTCTCTAGCCACGAGAGGTCAAAGCCACATGTGCCTGCACCTTGCTCTGGCTATGGAGTCCTGGACATGGCTCCCCATGGGGGTTTCTACCACTCCAAAGCACTTTTTTGCCCCAACAAGTTTCTAGGCAAACTCTTTCTTTGATACAGATATTGGGTGGGGAACACCAGCTGCATTTTATGGGGCCCTTGAGGTTGGCATGGGGGGTACAGGACCTGCAAGGGTCCCTGCTCTGGCTTGCAACCTGGAAAGCCAGACTTCTCTGCTGGAGCTGGCAGCACAGATCTGCAGTCAAAGCTTTTGTGTCTATTTCACAATTTAGTCCCCGGGGGTTCCCTAGATTCTGAGGGAAAAAATTCTTACTAAGATAAATAGAATTTTTCCACATTCAGTTTTAATTCAGGTTCTCTTCATTTTTTAAGTCTGTTGAATGAGCTGGAGAGATAGCTCAGTAGAATAAGCACTTGCCTGGCAAATGCAAGGACCTGAGTTCAATACCCAGTCCCGCAAAAAATGTCTGTTGAGACAATAACACAACTGTAATTTACTAATCCAGATAAGACCCACACAAATCCTCTTAGTAGCTCCAAGAACTCTTCTTTACCTTGAAGAAAGCTACTTCTTCTTTCATTAGAGGGAAGTCAGTCACATTTCCCTCACTGCTTTGGCTACAAGGAAGCTGACAGATTAACTCTGAACTTGAGTGCAATAAGTGTCTCGGCCTTGATTTTCTGGGGAGAGGGCAAGTGTTTTCCCTCATTCACCACAGAGCTTTTTATCCCTGTGCTTTTGCCTTAAGAGTTCTATTTAAATATATTTTTCATTTGAAATCCTTCCCAAATCTTTCCCACATAGGGTAGATATAAACATATGAATGACACTGATTTCCAGAGCTGTGTGTGCCCCCCCCAACTTTGCGTTTGCTTAGGGGCTCAGAAGCAGACACACTAAGGACTATGAGCCCGCCCTTCCTCTCTCTGTCTTTGTAGAACATGCTTTCAGGGGGAATGTAAATTGTTTTTAAAAGCTTCCATCCTGGCCCACTGCTAATTACTGGTGACCCAGGAGGATGCGTACTAATTTGCCTTAATAAACTTATTAAATAGCAAATTTTAGGAGGAAGAAACTATATAGCCTTGATTGGATTAGCAAAACTGCCCGTGGACCTCACTGGAGCAGGGAGAAAAGCCCATTAGCTGCGCAGTAGAGCCGGGAGATAATCCGGCCACGTGTGTTTCCAATAAACCGCTGCAGGCTACTTCTGTACCTGCTTGGGAGTTGCTAGCAAAAGCTTCAAGTCTCTCTAAGGAAAAATAAAAGAAAGGAATGAAGAAAAAAAGAAAAAAAGAAAGGAAAAGAAAAAAAAAAAAGGAGGGGCCAGCGAGATGGCTCAGCGGCCTAAAGGTCCTGCTTAGGCAAGCTCAGGCAACCTAAGGGACTCAAGTTCAATCGCCCGCACCACAAACTGCACCAGCCCCGCCCCCAGGGTGGGCTGGGTCAGCCATAACATAAATAAATAATAAATATGTTTAAAAAAAGAAAAGAGAAAAGGAAAGAAAAGAAGAGCAGCTTCCTCCAGACCGGAAGAGGTGAGTACACACGTCAGACACTCAATGGAAACAGCAACTACGCACCTCCAGGTCGTTGAAGAACAGGTGCGTGTCCGCCAGGTTGAAGATCATCTCCTCCATCATCAGGCCGATGCGTACCGATGTCGTGGTGTCCTGTGGGAAGAGGGGCCGGTCCCTGCAGCTGTGGCCTCTGTGATGGCACCCCGCCCCACTGTATAGCTCTCGTGGCCTCAAGCCCACCACTCCCTTCGCCCTCTTCTCCATTTATTTTATTTTATTTTATTTTTTTGTCTTTTTTTTTTTTTTTTTTTTTTTTTTTTTTTTTTTTTTTTTTTTGAGACAGGGTCTCACTATGCAGTTCAGGCTAACCTTGAGCTCACTTTTGTAGCCCAAGCTGGTCTCGAACTCGCACCGATCCTCCTGCCTCAGCCTCCCGAGTGCTGGGATTACAGGCGTGAGCCACCACGCCCGGCCCTCTTCTCCATTTAAATCTCCCACAAATACCCAGAATTACGACTGTGTTCAGCGTGGCCCAGACAGTCACAGGAATGGCTGCAATCAGGGTGTGTCTTTTGGGAAACGTGGGTTTCAGGGCTCCCCTCTGCATGTGCTTGGCTTCGAGGGAGGCCAAGAATATGCCCTGGAAGGCACAGGGGGCCAGGAGAGCCCACATGTGACCAACCCTCCTGAGAGCCGCCGTGCTCCGCTGCCGAGGAGCAGAGGACCACTTAGAACGAACCCAGGCATGCAGCCCACAATCTGGGGACACCGGGCAGGGTTTCAGGAATGACGCCCCGCCAGGGCCGCTGCAGGGAAGCGAGCGTGAAGAAGTGGGCACAAGGGAACCAAAGAAAGCCGTGCCACAAGAGCCGGAAGCACAAGGAGCGTAAATCGCGGCCAGCTACATCGCCATTCAGCCATATTTGGGGTCCCTCCTCCCAGGGAGGATGATGCCGTGTACTAGGAGGTGGTGAACTGTGGCTCCCAGGTCAAATCTCGTCTGCTGCTTTTATCTGCCTCGTGAGTTATACAGGGTATTTTTTTTTTTTTTTGTGGTACCAGGGATTGAACTCAGGACCCTGGGCTTTCCAAACAAGTACTTATTCTACTGAGCTATCTCCCTGGCCCTACAGGGTTTTTACTTTATTCTATATTGTAAGTAGCAAGGATTGAACCTAGAGGGCGCTGAGCTACCTATCTCCAGTCCTTTAAACAAGTTTTGACAGTCTTGTTAAGTTGCCCAGGCTGGCCTCCAACTTGACAATCTTCCTGCCTCAGCCTCCCAAATAGCTGGAATTACAAATATAGGCTGCTGCATCCCTCCTGGTTTGTACATTTTTCATTTTATTTTTAATTATTTGTTTAAACTTTATTTATATTATGGTTGGCTCAGCCTGCCTGGGGGTAGGGTTGGCACAGCATGTGGTGCTGGGAATTGAACTGTGGTCCCTGAGCTTCCCTAAGCAGGCACTTTAGACTGCTGAGCTATCTGACTGGCCATTATTATTATTATTATTATTATTATTATTATTATTATT